>VZQC01008122.1:406653-428091 GCA_009823505.1 Rhizomys pruinosus
ATTGGGGTGAAGGGTGAAACTACAGCAATGTAGTCTGGACCCTCATTTGATTAACCTGATTGAACATACAACCCCTCACTCCCCGCTGGAAGGTGGGGCTGTGGGTGTTTGGGCACAACAGCCTGCAAATTGGTTTTACATGAAGGATGCTTGTACTCATGGATTATCATTTATAGCTAAAAAATGGAAAAAAAAAAAAGCTGAGAGAGATATGCAGGACAGTCATGGCAGAATGCATGATCTTGGTTGGAGTGGGGGTGGGGGGGAAGGGAAGGGGAGATATGCCTGAACTGAATTGGAAAATGATGTATGAAATGCACAAAGCATCAATAAAAAAATGTTAAAAAAAATAAAAAAAGAGAACATTTTCTTTTCTCATATATGTTCACGAAACCAAACATAATTTTAGTGACTATGTAGCTCTCAGATTGGTGTGTGCAATAGTTAAGTTTGGTTGTCAATTTGATTGGATATGAAATCAAGGAACAGGCAATAACAGGCAGGCCATTAGACACATCTATGAGGGACTTTTCTGGATTAGTTTAACTCAAGTGAGAAGAGCCCCTCTAAACACAGATGGTACCTTCCACCAGCAGCCAACCTTAAAGGAAGTCTAAGACATAAATGCTTTTGCTTTTGCCTGCTTGCCTTCAGGCCATGCTGGTGAGTTCATCTACCCTGTGGGCATCTTGCTACTATTGCTGCTGCTGCTGCCATTCTTCATGGGAACCCAGCTCCTTAGGCTTTCCAAAATAGACTGAAGGAGACTAGTGGATTCTCCAGGAATCCTCCAGGTCTTCAGTGGCAGATTAGGACTGTTGAGCCATCTATCCTTGGGGACTGAGCAGCTACCACATTCTTCACCTCTCTATTGTGAAGAGACTGCCATTGTTGAACTACCCAGAATGTAATGTGTAAGCCAATATGTAAGCTAACAAATCCTTTTTCACTTTTATTTATTGATTGATTAATTGATTGACCTTTCTGAGACAGGATTTAGTAGCCCCAGCTGGCCTGGAACCCACTATGTAGACCTGGCTGACCTTGAACTCACAGATATCCACCTGCCTCTGCCTTCTTAGTGTTGGGTTTAAAGGCATTTACCACCACCCCTGCACAGATCCCTTTTTGATACAGGTTCCTTCTGTCAGTTCCTCTGGAGAGTCCTGACTAATAGAGTCTTCTCTAGATAGAAGCAATTTTATCTGTTTCTTCTATGGAAGAATGACCACAATACCGGCTGCTTTGAAGAAGGGTCTCATTGTTATCTTCCAATAGGGAAGTTCTAGCATGTCGTGTAAACAATGGTTTAGGGTCTTTCTTCATTAAGCTTAAAAAAATAGCTCTTTTGTCGGGCATGGTGGTGCATGCCTTTGATTCTAGAACTCCGGAAGCAGAGGAAGGTGGATCTTTGTGAGTTCAAGGCCAGCCTGGTCTACAGAGTGAGTTCCAGGACAGCTGGGGCTACAGGGAAAACCTGTCTCGAAAAGACAAATATATATATATATATATATATATATATATATATATATATGCGACTCCTATTGTATTATATAAATAACAATTCAGTGCACTACAAATTCGGGAAACATGTTTCTTAAAAGCAATGAATCAAATGAAATTAAGTCATAGGGTTAATCTTTGCTTTCAAAAACGTTCCTTTATCCAATGTAATTTTTGAAGTTCTCTTTTTCTTGATTTATATTACTAATGTGTTTTACATTTCAAGGGTGATATAATGTGTTTTCTAAAGTGGAAGCACGCTATAAATAGAGAAAAGGTAGTAGCTATTAAAAGCTAAGCATTACTTAGATGAATGCTCTGTATTTTCTCTAAGCTCACAACCAAAATTAAGGAAATGATGAATTCGCCCAACCCCAGATTCTGGGATCAACAGCTGAGAAAAAAACAAATGTTAATTTGAAAACGGCAAATGGGCTGGCAAGATGGCTTAGTGGGTAAAGGGACTTTTGACTCTAAGCCTAAGGACCTGAGTTCAATCTCCACGATCCATATGGTGGAAGGACAGAACTGACTCCTGAAAATTGTCTTTTGACCTCCACAAGCACACACACACACACACACACACACACACACACACACAGAGCAGAGAGAGAGAATAAGTAAATGTAATTTTTTAATTTTAAGAAAAAGAAAAAATGATACGATTCACATGTTCTTCCCATGAACTTCCATTTATATTTTTTTTATTTTTTGATCTTTTCGAGATATAGTATCCCTGTAGTCCCAGCTGTCCTGGAACTTGCTATGTACACCAGGCTTGCCTGGAACTCACAGAGATCCACCTGCTTCTGCCTCCAGAGTGCTGGGATTAAAGATGTATGTCACCATGCCCAGGGAAATTCCATTTTTAACATTGCAAAATCTTTCAGCAATCTATTATTTAAGTAAGACACACTTCTAACTAATAATAGCAGTAACACTGACAGACCTTATGGACACTCAGATTCTACTCTCTGAGATGCCGTGAATTCTATCCAATAACTAAAATTTTACCATATTTTACCTGAGTTAATCGTGTGAAGCAAGCTTGAACTATGTTTTCCAATTACTCTGAGCCCTTTTTGCTCATAGGCCAACCTCATTTCTTGTGACTTTCTAATAATGATTTTTAACTAATCTAGTGAGAACAAAGGAAAGCAAGTTTAATAAAAAGGCATGAACTCCAAAACCAAAACAATCTCCATGAGTGACAAGTTCTTCAATATTGTTATAATCCAAAACAAATCAGTGCTGTGAGTCTATGGAACCGTAAATGCTAGCAAAAGAGAGCCATTAAGAGACTTTCATTCTTTGCAGACATGTACTCTTCAGTGAAGCACTGATAGTGATGCACAGAGTAAGAACATCACTTGGGAACACATCTGATTCATATCATGTGTCTCTCTTAAATGTACCAGGTCTCTTCTGTGTATGTGTATGGAATGTGTGTTTGTGTGTGTGTGTGTGTGTATGTGTATGTGATGTATGTAGTATGTGTATGTGTGTGTGTTGTATGTATGGTATATGGAGGGGTATGCACACATGCATGATGCCTGTGCAGCTGCACACCTGTGTGCATGAAGCCCAGAAGAGGATTCCTGTGGCCTGTTCTAACACTTCCTGCCTTATTCCTTTGATGCAGGATCCTCGCTGAACCTTGAGCTCTGCTGGGGGGGGGGTGCAGCAAGCCCTTGTGATTCTATACCTGCTGCCCCCAGAACTGGGGTTAAAGCCATGTGCACAGTCACACCCTGAGTTTCATGGGGGGCTGAGATCCAAACTCATGCTCATGCTTGTGCACTTTGACCCACTAAGCCATCTCTCCTACCCCTATGCCAGGTCTTCTGATATTACTTTCTTCTGTTAAATCTTTCTAACCAGTTTTGTTAGTTCTACATAAGAAATGAATGCGATATTCTGCTTTGATTTCCACTTGCCTGATACAAAAATTTTAAAGACATGAAAACAGCTCTCCCACAACCAGGAATTACATTTCAGCACTCTGTATTTATGTATGTAAGACTAAACTTTCTAGAGATTTTAATTATATTTCCTAATAGTTCACTGAATTACACTTAGCAGTATCACATCTACAGGTTCTTTCTGATAAAATCCTCCCTAACAGGCAGAATTTAGCCCATTATGAATGTATATATTTGATAGAGCACAGCAGAATAAACTATTAAAATATAAAGTAAAAGAAGCCATTTATTTATTGTTACATCATTTAAAACTCATTACAAGTGAATGATAATTTTTACATTATTGGCTATGCTAATGCCACTTTAGCTTGTATGCACCACTTTAGCTTGCTAATCTTGGAATTATGCAATTTTTTGAATTGAAAAAATTAACTTGGTAATTTTTCTGCAATTATGTTCTTCTCTCTTTAACATACAAAGGAAGGGGTTTCATTGTAGCATTTTTGGACTCTCCTCTCCAGCTCCCGCCCCCACACCCCTACCCCTTCACTCCTAGTTTCCCTCTTCGGTGGTCTCCCCACACCCCCTGCCCCTTCGCTCCCAGCTTCCCTCTTGGTGCTCCCCCTCCCAGGACCCATGTGTTCACATGAACTCTGTTACCCTCTCCCCACACTTGCTTCTGTCGTCCTTTTCTCTCCTTCCATGCTGCCTTCCTAGTTTCATGGCCTCGTACCCATATACGTACCCATATACGTATACATATATGAAAATTCAAAACTAGGATCAGAATATGCAAGAAAGCACATAGTGTTTGTCTGAGTTTGGATTATCCCATTTAAAAGACATTTCCAGATTCACCCATATTCCTGAAAATTGTGTTATTTCTTCTCTATTTATAGATGAATAACATGTTGTTAGGGATATGTACCTCCTTTCTATGTAGCCATTCATCTGATGATGGACATTTAGGCTGATTCTATTTCCTTGATATTGTAAATAATCTACCAATAGACATGGGTACAACTATCTCTGTGGTAGGACTTAGGGTCCTTTGGGTATATTTCCCAGCATGGAATAGCTAAGTCATATAGTACTTCTGTTTTCAGTTTTTTGATAAAGCCATTAGCCCATTTGTTTATTGGCAGCTTGCTTTGTGGTGTTTAATTCTTGTGATTCTTTACAAATTCTAGATTTTAGTTCTCTGTCTGAAGTATAGCTGGCAGATTGTTCTTCCGTTCTAGGCACAGCCTTTTCATCCTGATCATGGCTTCCTTTCCTGCACAGAAGGGTTAAGATTTACTTTCATTTTTAATTATTTGTATGCATGTGTATCTGTACATTTGGTTTGTATATTGCATGTAGTGCCCGTGGAGACCAAAAGAGGGTGTTAGATGCCCTGGAGCTGGAGTTCCCAGGTGGTTATGAGCCTACCCATGCTGCTGCTGGGGACTGAACTTGGATCCTCTGCAAGAGCAGTATTCATTCTAACTTCCAAGTCATTTCTCGCCCCCAGGATTATTTATATTTCAAATAATGGTGCAAAGTAATGAAAGGAGTGCTCTTGAATTTTATTTACAATGAGGAAGCTGAAATTCAAGGAAATTGAGAAAATTTCCATGGTCAGACAATGGAAATAGCTAAGCCTAGAAGGTGAACTGTGTGCTTCTTAGTGTAAATAACTATGAATTCACCATCACCCCTGGAGCTACATATATGACCAATCACATTACGAGTTTTAGAGGTGTCTATTTTTTTCAAATATTTTTGGTCATTTAAATGCACTTGTTTATTAAGCTTAAGTTTTAGGCAATCAGCATATATAGAAAAATAGTTGACTTAACATGACTTTTTGAGTAAACCATAAATAAGTGGCTATATATCTATTAGAGCTTCATTAATAAAAGACCACTGGTGCCAGGAGTGATGGCACACACCTTTAATACCAGCACTTGGGAGGCAGAGGCAGTTGGATCTCTGTGAGTTCAAGGCCAGGCTGGTTTACAAAGTGAGTTCCAGGACAGCTGGAACTTCAGGGAGACCCTGTCTCAAAAAGACAGAAAAAAGGGGGGGGGGCAGGGAGTACATCATGTCCTTGTAAGTCTCAGATAATTATTTAACCTATATGGTTAACTTATATTGTCCTGGAGTCATAGAGACAAAGAAGCATTAGTCATATGGAATTTCCTAGACACTATAAATAAATTATTCACTATTTTTCAACATCTATTTGACAGAACATTAGTCTTGTAAAATGCTCCATGTAAAAAGGATCCGGGAAGAGCAGGTTCAGTGTGGGAGCTACACAATGTTTTACTGTCATTGCTCAATGCTTCACAGTGTGAAACAAACACAGCAAAGGCACTGAGGGACCCTATCATGATAAAAAAGAAATGAAGCTAACCAGTAATTCCCATCATCTCTGAAGTAGCTTTTGTATTACTGAATTACAGTTTTACTTTATGATCATTAACAAGCTATAGAATAGGATAGGGGCTAGAGGGATGGCACAGTGGTTAAGAGTGCTGGCTACTATTGCAGAGGACCTGAGTTTGATTCCCAGAACCCACATGGCAGCTAGCAACTGTCTATAACTCCAGATCCAGGAGAATCTGGTGCCCTCTTATGGCCTCTGCAGCCATTGCATGACATGGGTGCACTTACATACATGTAGTCAATATACATATACACATAAAATTAAAGTAATAAATAAAATATTTATTTAAAAAGGATGTAACTTATAAATAGGACCCTAAAGATTTATGTTAGGGGAAGGAGTTCCCCTTGGTATATAAAATATTAATTATTTAGGAAATGTAAAACTGAGTGTGATGCTTAGTTTCAACAGTCAACTTGACACAGTCTAGAACCACTGGGGAAGACAGTCTCAATGGAAGACTGTTCAGGTCACGTGCATTTGTGGGCAAGAGTGTGGAGGACTGTCTAACATACAGAAAGACCTGGCCCACCATGGACAGGATGATTACCTAGGTTTGGTTCCTAGATTGTATAAATGTAGACATGGGTTGAATCCAAGTAAACATACATGCATTCATTCTCTCTCTGCTCTTGATTGTGGATGTGACTGGTTGCTTCAAGTTCCTGCATTGATTTTTTTCTCACAGTGATGAACTTTAACTTGGAATTGTAAGCCAATAAACCCTTTCTCCCTAAAACAAAACAAAACTATAAAGTTGGAGAGTAAGGAGATGGATCTGGGAGAAATTAAGAAGAGGAGCCAGGGTGAATATGATAAAAACACATTGTATAAAATTCTCAAAGAATTTTTCTAAATTTTTCTAATTTTATCTAAAGTTCTCTAAGTTCCTTATTAAAATTATATATCTAGCATATGAAATAGTCATATCACTCAACAGACTCATCCTACTACAGAGATACTTGTACAATCATGTTTTTCACAATAGCTAGAAACAGAAAGGATCTAAATGTCCCTCAACTGATAAATAGATAATGAAAATGCAGTACATTTACATAAAGAAGTTCTACTCTGGCAGTGAAGAAAGATGAAATCATGTAATTTGCAGGTAAATGGATGGAACTGGAAACTGTTATATCAAGTGAAGTAACACAGACTCAGAAAAACAAATGACATATAGACTGTCTCATTTGTGAATCTTAAGCTCCAAATCTTTAGGCGTGAGCAAATATAATAATTAACCATAGGAGACGGGAAAATGGAAAAGAACCATGGTGGTAAAGGGAAAGAAGGAGCATGTCTAGAGAAAGGATGATAGTAGGAGACAGGTGTTATCAAGGGAAAAATGGAGAAAAGAGGAGGATTTTATCTAGGGAGGGAGTAGGAAGGGTTATGAGAGGCAGTGAGAAGAGAGATAAATAATGCCTAGATTCCACACAAAAAAGAGGGAAATGTATTAGATCAAACCCCTACTGAAAAAACACATACAATAAACATATGAGTACATGTGAGAAGCTGAGGGCCATAGAACAAAAATACAGTGTCAAGCATGGAAAACCTCCCTTTGAGTTGTTGGTCAGGGAAGTCCAAGAGACTAACAAAATCACACAGGCGATTGCCACAACTCTTGATTGCCTCCTAGAACATGAAGGTAAGACTCTATTGCTGAAGACAGAGACACTTCAGATGTAGAACTTGGAGCAATCAAGCTGGAACTGACTTGGAAACATCCTTCCTTAAGAGTAGCTCTCATGATAGCAGAGGATACTATACAAGCTGCCAAGGGAGAAAAACCAATCAATTGTGCTACTCAGTTGTAAAGCCTACAGAACAATGACTGACCCAACAAACTATCATTACTAGTGCAGTAGTGGCAGCTCTTTTTTTCTTGGGGGTAGTCAAAAGCTGTCTAATTGGAATTGAGTCCCACTCAATGGGAAGGAACTCTTGTGTGGTACTGTAAACATAGCCAAATACACATGGCTGGGGACACTATAGATCCCAGAGGAAACCCTGTGCTTATTACATCCCTAGATCAATGTAATTTGTTGCTGTATTCTAAATATACATCCTCATATGTTACAGACGACTGTACCCTTCACTCCTCATTAAAGAAGCTTCTTTCTGGGCTGGAGAGATGGCATAGCGGTTAAGAGCGCCGACCGCTCTTACAGAGGACCCGGGTTCGATCCCCAGCATCCACATGGCGGCCGAGAACCGTCTGAAACTCCAATTCCAGGAGAACTCCAGTTCCAGGGGAATCCGACACCCTCTTCTGACCTCTGCGGCATTGCACAACACGGGTGCACAAACTTGCATGCAGACAGTACATTCATACACATAAATAAATTTTTTAAAAATTAAAAAATAAAGAAGCTTCTTTCCGCAATTGATGGAGACTACTGAAGATTTCCAGAACTGGTCAAACAGAGAAAATAAGTATCTGTGAGATGCTGAACCCTAAGAAACACATCTCAGTGCAACCTCTACACATAGGATGCATGCATCTCTCAGCTCTCATCAGAGAAGTTTCCTTATGCAGCAGATGGTGGTTAACACAGATGCCAACAATTGGCCAATGTGCAGAGAACAAGAAGAGGCTGCAGCATGCTTATCCCTGAAAAGGACACCTACGCCAAACCTCTGCCTCCCAAGGCTTAGGGATTGTTGCAGAAGAGAAGGCACAGAGGTTATAAGAGTCAGAGGTGGTGGATGACCACAAGGAAACAGTCTTCCAGACAGGTCAGTTACTCATATGAACTTACATCAATGGTGACAGCACGCACAAGCCTCATGCAAGCTCAAACCAGACAATATCCCAGCACAGACATGGAGACGTGGGTAAGAAACCCCAACCCAACCTAAAGAACGTTGGCAACTGATGGCTGCTAGAAGAGGGAGAGACAGTGCCTTACAGGCATGGGACTTTTGGTGGGACCAGTGGGTAGACCCATATCGAAAGACAGTTGGGGACACCAATCAGACTGTATAGGCTCTATCGGTTAGATAAAACGATCGGGGGAGCAGCGAAGGGGGGTGAGCACAGAGCAGGAGATCTAAATACCATCAAAATACATTGTACGAAAATTCAATTAATTTTTCTAAAACTATTATACTTTTTAAAAATTATTTTACCACAAGTATCCACTTCCTCTGTCTCTTAAAATCTTTCTGATCTCCTCTTCTGTGGTAATCCTTGAGGCTTGGAAGGAATGGGTGTGATACAGATGTCCCAGTTACAGCTGAACACTCTAGACTATTTTTCTCTGCACACTGACCAATTATTGGCCTCGTTCATCTAGACTCTTATTCTTTGCACACTGACCAATTATTGGCCTCTGTTGATTGTCATTTACTGTTTAAAAAAAAAAAAAACTTTCTCTGGCAGGCCGTGGTGGCGCATCCCTTTAGTCCTAGCACTCGGGAGGCACAGGCAGGCAGATCTTTGTGAGTTCAAGTCCAGCCTGGTCTACAGGATAGCTGGGGCTACAGGGAGACCCTATCTCAAAAAGACTAAAAAAAAAAAAAAACAACTTTTTCTGATAAGGCTTGAGAGATGCACTGATCTATGGTCATAAAGATAAGTATTTAGGAGGCATTTTCATATTATATCCATTTAGCAGAATAATGGTATTCAGGTTTTCCCCTAAGGCCCAGCCAGTTAAGGGCAAAGAGAACATGAATTTGGAAAGGTTGGAGGGATAGATGAGAAATTGGAGGGAAAGGAATGGGCATGGACTTGATCAAAACCCATTATTTACATGGATAAATTTCTCAAACAAAAAGTTTTTAAATGTATAAATGAAAATTTCCTTAATGACTAATACATCTAATAACTGGCTTTTAAAAATACCATTATTGAGGTATAATTTAGACCTAATTAAATTTAGATACTTTCTATAAAATTTGCTCCAATTCTATACTATCATTTACTCACTATTTTCTACTGAGCACAAACTACTATACTGGTTTTAAAATAATGGTTCTCAATCCCAGATGGCTCTTCATCTTGTAGACAAAGCTTGCAAAGACTGCTGGTGGTTAGCATGGTAGACTGCTTACCTGCCATGTACACAGTCCTGGCTGTGATCTCTAGGATCACAAGTAAAAAGACAGACTCTTATTGTGTTACTACTGTCAAGCAGAGGAAGAGAGCGAGAAAGCAAGGAGAAGGATGAATGAGAGAGAGAGAGAGAGAGAGAGAGAGAGAGCAGATAGTAGTACTTGCTTGAGTTATCTCCCTGCTGGAGGCTGAGATAAGAAGATTGCTGCAAGTTCAAGGCTAAGTTGGGCTACATAGCGAGGACCAGGCCAGCCAGAGGTATACAGTACATCTCATCTCAAAAAAGAGAAAGAAAGATAGAAGGAGATGGAAAGACAAAGGGAAAGAGAGAGGGAGGAAAATATACAGGAAGGTAGTTTAGAAAATAAAGATACATTATGCTATAGAGATGGCTAAGAAAAATTCCTTGACCAACAGTTAAGATAAAAATTGGAAGATGGTCACCATCTTGGGATTAAGATGGTGTACCTTTTTTTTATGTGTATGAATGTACTGTCTGCATGTAGGTTGGTACACCCATGTCATGCAATGCTGCAGAGGTCAGAAGAGGGTGTCAGATTCCCCTGGAACTGGAGTTAAAGATGGTTTTTAGCCACCATGTGGGTGCTAGGAATGGAGCCCAGGTCCTCTGCAAGAGCAGTTGGTGCTCTTAACCGCTGAGCCATCTCTCCAGCCCCTAAGATGGTGTACCTTTTAAAGTGATTACAGTTCTCTAATCTTTTGATTTTTAAAAAAAAATTATTATTTTTTAAAATTTTATGTGTATGAGTGCATTGCCTGCATGTATGTATGTGTACCTGTGTGCAATGCCCACCAAAGTCAGAAAAGGGTATTAGATTCCCCCAGAACTGGAGTTACAGACAGTTGTTAGCCACCATGTGGGTGTTGGGAATCAAACCCAGGTCCGCTCTTAACCACTGAGCCCTCTCTCCAGTCCCAAGGTTCCCTAATTTTTTGTTTTTTTAGTCTAGGGGAGCCCCGGAGACACTAACCAGCTCCTGGAGCTCAGCCTTTCATCATAGGCGGTAAGAGCATAAACAGAAAGCTTGCAGGATAAGAATGCTCTAGAGTAACCATTCCTCCAACAACAGACAAAAGAACCGGCCTGCAGAGGAGATGAGTCCAGGAGCAGAAGAGAAGGAAGGTGGCCACCGTCATTCCGCACAAGGCTGACGTTGCTGCTGCTTCCCTTTGTCTCACCCTCCCATTGTGCTAACAGCAGAGACTTGATATTATTCTACATCTACTTACTGGCTAGATAGTAAATATTTTACAGTCTGCAGTCTCTATGATCCCTTTCATTATAACACAATGTAGTGATAGCCCAGGAATGAACTTGTGCTTGTGTTCTAAGGAAGTGTTATTAACAGACACTGAAATTTGAATTTCACTTAATGTTTGTGTAACACAGAATATGCTCTTCTTTTGACTTTTTCTCAATGGTTTAAATTTTCAAAAGTCATTCTTAGTTCCTGACCCATCCAAATAAGACATTAATTAGAATGCATTTGGTCTATAAACTATAATTTTCCAATGCTTGATCTGAACCAATTGTGGTTACTCTGAACCTTTTGCCAATTCATGTTTACAGAACAGTTGGGGTGTTGTGTGCTTCTGATCAATGAAATACAAAGATAAATCTGATAGCTTGTAGAAGACTTTTACATCCAATTAAAACAGAAGCATGGAAAATAAAAATACAAAGAATAAAATATTAAGAGTTGATCACACATTTTGGCATCCATGAGACCAGGTAAAAGAGCACTGTAGAGTGTGTCTTGGTTGATGTGCCAAAATAGAGATGTATCCACTAAGAGAGTGTGGTGGTTTGAATGAACATGTCCCCCATAGGCTTTAAATATTCAGACATTTTGTCCCCAGTTGGTGGTACTGTTTGGGGGGGGGTCTTAAAAGGTGTGGCCATGCTGAAGGAAGTATGTCACTGGGGGCAGGCTTAGTGAGTTTAATAGGCCTTGTTAGTCTCCAGAGGATCTCTCTCTCTCTCTCTCTCTCTCTCTCTCTCTCTCTCACTTCCTGTGTTCATTGGAGATGTGAACCTCACCTTTCTGCTCCAGCCCCAGCCACCATGCCTCCCACCACAATGGACTCGTAACCCCCTGGAACTGTCAATCATAAGCTCAAGTAAACTCTTCCTTTTATAAGTTCCCTTGGTCATTGTGGTTTTATCACAGCAACAGAAAAGTGACTAAAACAGAGAGGTCACCATGTGAAGGAACCAGTTGCTTCAGGAAAAAGTATAGAATACCCATGCATGCAAATGTCATGATGAACCTATTGTTTTATATAATTAATATATACCAATTAAGAAGAGATAGAAAAAGGTGTTAAGATGGAATTGACGTCTGGTGGCTTCTGGGTGAGGACATATGCAAGGGAATTTCATGGGTTAAAGCTATGCCCAACCACATGACTGTGAAAATAAAGGAGAATCATGGCACTCTTTAAAAGGAAGAGTAAAAATTCTTCATTTGAGTAAAAATGAGTATGGGCTGACACATCCAGGAGGTGGCCTGAGATTAACAGACTGCGGAGGACCAGGGAAGGCCCAGCTGAGGGTCGCTCACACCAACAGCAAACAATGTTCAGCTGATCACTTCGCCCTGGTTTACAGCAAGAGTGTTTTCAAGCTCCCTGAGGTTCTAATAAAGTAGTGGTCACACATTTTGTGTGATGGGTTCAGTCTGCACCTTCCTTCAGGCACAATATGACCCCAGAGATGGGTTCAGTCAGGCCTTGGGCTGATTCTGTTGCTTGTAAGCACTGTTGCTCTATGTGAGTGTCACACCTGGGAGCCCTTAGAGAGAAGCAACCTCTGCCCCTGTGTTCATTTGCTTTTGTCTGAGCAGAGGGCTTTCTGTCTGTGCTCCTCTGAGGGTTAGCTTCACTGGCACATTGAGAACCGCTGTGAGCAACACTCATACATACCCCTGGCAGAGTGGCAGAAGCATAAAATGCTAAAAAAGCAAATCAGAGCTAACTAGAGCTTAAGAGAACAGCAAAACATAAGATATAAGACATTTCAAAAAAAGGGGGATATCTAGATGGGGAAATTCCCTTCAGTGGTTGATATTGTGCAAACTGTGTAGCTAGAACTAAGGTCAGGGGTTTTATACTCAGACTGAATTATAATTAACACACAACTGAAGTTTAAATGTCTAATGAAACCAAAGGTTAGAAGGCACAGAGAGGAAGGAAAACTCCCATTTCCTGCTGGCAACAGTACAAATAATTAGTAAACTAATAAGGGGGATGTGAGAGGACTTAGCCCAACTATTTACTTTCTAGCACATGGCTGGAGTGGCTTCTACAATGAAATTACCACCCATTCCAACCCCACTCCTGCACCATGGTTTACTAGCACATGGTTATTAACAATGGATAATATAGAATTGGATAAATTAACTATGTTGTATTTATTAAATGGAATACCCTGCTACAATTAAAATGTCTTATTTCAGTACCCTAATTGTAATATGTATAAAGGCTAAGTAGAACAGGATAAATTGAGCTGGAGAAATTAACTCAGCAGTTAAGAGTGCTTGCTGTTCTTGCAGAGGACTTAAGTTTGGTTCCTAGCACCTATATCTGGCAGCTCACAACTGCCTATAATTCCAGCTCCAGAACTATCTGACACTTCTGGCCTGTGTGAACACCTGCACTCATGAGCACATACTCATACACAGAAACACACATATAATTAAAAATAAAAATAAAATAATATATATTATATGCAGACATTTACATTAAAAATGTTAAGCAGTAGAGGCAGGCAGATCTTCATGAGTTTGAGAGCCAGCCTGGTCTACAAAGTAGGCTCCAGGCCAGCCAGGGCTACAAAGTAAGACCTTGAATAAAAAGAAAAAACTATTGAACAGGGCTCTTTTACACTCCATAAAACCTATGCATTAACTTCTTGAGATTTTTTTTGATTAGGGAAAGACAGAGAGTGTGTGTGTTTATGGTAACAAGACAGAAAAGAAGAGGCTTTAGAGGAGTCTGTTCTTAAAAGTTCATTTAATTTGTCAAAGATTTATAGTAATGTGCTAAGTGCTAAAATGTGTCATAATGTAGATGGTGGATTCATGCATGGCTTCAAATTTGTGTTATTGCACATGTGAAATATGTAATTTTAAGAGAATGACTTTACATATTTCAGTTTAATAGCAATTTTGTTCAAAACAAAACACTCAATCAGCAACCCTATGACAAAATTGAACATTTTTATTGTACATAATAAGGTGGTATGATGAGACAAGGAGTATAGATTGAGCTGGAGTATGCCTGTAAGACTGCAGAAGAGACAAAGAGAAGCTCGGTTCATCTGTGATGCTACTAGCACTTGATACATTCAAAGAAGACAGACACACTAACCCCATCAGCATACTGAGGTCATTACTGCTGCAGCTAGAAAAGCACCAAAAGACTTATATCTCTAAACCATTATATGTTGAAATGTTCACAATATTTTGACAGTAAGACAAAAAAAAAAAGAAAAACTGCTTGAATGCAAAGTCTTGTCACTTCAAATCAATTTTCTATATTTAGATATTTTAAAAGTTCTGATTTCCAACACGATATATTTCTATGCCATGTTTTTAACCAAAATTAGCTATTCATTTTTTATAGTAATGTGAGATGTATCCATGTTCCATTTACAAATGTAACATGTTCAGATACATGGTTTAAGTCTTTTTGTTTTTGTGTAGGTGTGTGGGTACGTGCACAGAGACAGAGGCATGCCAGAGACAGAGGCAGGAAGATGGTTATGAGTTTGAGGCCAGCCTGGTTTACATAGGGGAGTTCCAAGTTGGCCAGAGCTATGTAGTGAGACTCTGTCTCAAAAAGGGAAGGAAGGAAGGAAGGAAGGAAGGAAGGAAGGAAGGAAGGAAGGAAGGAAGGAAAGAAAGAAAGAAAGAAAGAAAGAAAGAAAGAAAGAAAGAAAGAAAGAAAGAAAGAAAGAAAGAAAGAAAGAAAGAAAGGAGGGCTGGAGAGATAGCCTAGCAGTTAAGAGCACCGACTACTCTTGCAGAGGACCTGGGATCGATCCTCAGCACCCACATGGTGGCTAAGAACCGTCTGTAACTCCAATTCCAGGAGGATTCCAGTTCCAGGGGAATCCGAGACCCTCTTCTGACCTCTTTGGCATTGCACATCATGGGTGCACAGACCTACATGTAGACAGTACATTCATACACATACAAAAATAAATAAAATTTTAAAAGAAAGAAAGAAAGAGAGAGAGAGAGAGAGAGAGAAAGAAAGAAAATCAGATCATGAGCATATGAAATAGGATAGCAGAAGATTGACACCTATTGAAGCTGAGCGAAGGCAGGAAAATGATATAAATATAATCTGTTTCTCTAAAGGGAAAAGGTAAATAAAGCAAGTAAAGTAGAATGTTGAAAACAGATTATCTTAAGAAATACACACTTCTGTTTTACGCTACCATAAACTACTTTTTATGTTTTAAACTTTTCTATAAAATTTAAATCATTTCTAAGTAAAATGTTTAGTTTGTGGTGCTGGGATCTGAACCCATGGCTTTCTGCATGAAAGCACAGCACTGACTGAGTTACATCCTGGAAGGTATTTTGTGTTTGTAAAGTGCTTCTGCAAACTTCCGTACCACTGCAGGGTAAGTGAGCACCTGCTGTCCACCCCAGTCACCAGTGTCGTTCTGAGAACGCGGTATCTCAACCATTCTAGTGAGGATAGTTGTATTTGATTGTGAATCTCATTTGGATGTTTTCCATGTCTTTTCTCCATCTTTCTCTAAAACTGTCTGCTGTTTTCTTATTGATCGGTAAAAGTTCTTTTTTCAAATGATTTTTCCCATCAATTTTAAAGAAAAAGTAAAGTATTTTCTAAGGACTCAAAAAGTAAAAGAAAAAGTCTGTGTTTCCAAAATAATTCTTTTTTTTTTTTTTGAGACAGGTTCTCCCTGTATCCCCAGCTGTCCTGGAACTCACTCTGTAGACCAGGCTGGCCTTGAACTCACAGAGATCAGCCTGCCTCTGCCTCCCAAGTGCTAGGATTAAAGGTGTGCACCACCACTCTCGGCCTAAAATAATTCTTATAAAAGAAACTTTCCTTTAGATGAATGGGTGAACGTTTATCTGTGCCCTAAAGAGTTTTGTTTGGATTTCACTTGAATGAATAACTCTTTAATAACAATACCTTTCTTATTCTTCCTCATTGACATTCCATGATAACAATAAAGATTTTCAGGTCGGTGTGACATTGATACAAGATACCAGATCAAATCAGCCTGATTTGGTTCCCACCACAGCAATTTATTTCCACATGGTATTTAGTAACCTTTCCTCCATAGTAAATATATCATAATCCAGTACACACAGTATGGTGTCAACCTTTACAACATGATTCTCACACACTGAGATTTTCTGTACATTCCATTTCATCCAGTTTCATCATTAGTGCTCCTGATTCCACTAATTCAGCAAGTCAATTTAACAAGAAACACTGCTTTAAATTTTTTTTTAATTTTATTTATTTCTGTATGTGTATGAATGTACTGTCTGCATGCAAGTCTGTGCACCGGTGTCGTGCAATGCCGCGGAGGTCAGAAGAGGGTGTTGGATGCCCCCAGAACTGGAGTTCTCCTGGAATTGGAGTTTCAGACGGTTCTCGGCCGCCATGTGGGTGCTGGGGATCGAACCCGGGTCTTCTGCAAGAGCGGTCGGCGCTCACTGCTTTAAAAAAGAACATGGGGGCCGGAGAGATAGCCTAACGGTTAGAGCACCAACTGCTCTTGCAGAGGACCCAGGTTGGATCTCCAGCGCCCACATGGTGGCTGAGAACCGTCTGTAACTCCAATTCCAGGAGAACTCCAGTTCCAGGGGAATCGGAGACCCCCTTCTGACCTCCGCGGCATTGCAGGACATGGGTGCACAAACCTACATGCAGACAGTACATTCATACACATACAAAAATAAATAAAAATTTAAAAAAAGAACATGACAGATTTCATTGTGTATTCCAAAGATCTAGACTGCACACTGAAATGCAGACTTGGCTTTTATAAGTTGAGTAAACTATTACTTAACAACATTGTTATTAAAATATCATCAGTATCACCATAATTAATAACATTCAGCAGAGATATAAACTGAAAGGTATATGTAGATGAAGCTTAAGGTATCTGAAGCACCAATTTCTGTGGGGCCGGATGAATCCATTATGGCTGAGGATAAGAGACCTGGCTTCTTCCTCCCAACCCCCATAACCTTCTAGCAGATTTCACTACAAAAACCTAGGAGGCTGGCAGGAGATAATAGCTGCTCCCACCCATCATATCCGACATCAGGCACCTGCAGCCCAACAGCCAGAGGGAATATAGCTTGAAGAGTAGCATTCCAAAGTCTTATCTCTCCTGAGGCATGTCTGCCCTGTCCTCTAGAGGTAAGTAGTGCAAGCCATAAGCTTATCTGGGGGGGGGGGTCTACTGTGGTTTTCCTGCCATAAAACTTAGCCATTGCAGAACGCATGTATGCTTTTCCTCTGTCCCGCCCACCTCCTGGTCAAAGAGCCCAACAAAAGTATATAAGTGCTTGAACCCCTGCAATAAATGAGTTTTGCTCGATGATGCAACTCCCAGGTCTTCAGATCTGTTCAGGTTTACCACTCTCTCTGGTACCACTCTGTTCCCTCCCACTTCCCTCCTTGCACACCAGGCAGTGAAGCTGGGCATGGCTGCTGTACCTAGGAGCTGTGAGGCTGGTAACCTGGGAGGCAGGAACCCCACAACATGGACGAAGTCAACAAATCCCTTCATCCTTCTGTATTTTTCTTCTCTGTTACTTCTGTCACCATGACACTCCCCACAGCCTGCTACTCTGTGCTGTGCCCACCTCCTCTAGAGCTAGTGTCTCACACCTGGTGCTGTTGAGCAGGATTTCTCCAGAATACTGTCATTGGCTAAAGGTTCAAAATCATCTAACACAAAGCCTATTTTATAATAAAATGTGAAACTTATTGAATATGAAACCTATTGTTAACATGCCATGCCATTCAGGAGAAGAAAAAAGGAAAGAGCATTTGGAAAAGGTTAAAAATAAAGTAAAATCACAAATGTTACATTCAGCATCTAAGGAAGTTTTCCATGGGCCACAGAGAAAGGGATTATGAAAGGGTGTGTGGCTCTAGAGGCATCTCGCTAAGCTGCTTATGGTAATAATAAGAGATTACAATGAGCCAGGCATTGGGCTAAGGGCTTTATACACAGGATTACAATATAATTGATCAGGCTAACCAGAATGTTTGAGAACATAAAAGTGTGCTGAAAGTGTTAATCACATAAAATCATGAATATGGATTATTGATTGATTGATCAACTTGGATTTATGAAATAATTTCATTCTAAAACAATTTTCTGTCCTTAAATGTAAAATATATCCATATTTATTAAAGCATAGCTACAAGAAAATCACTGGTAGGAAGCCAAATCTCTAATGTATGTCGTGAGTACTTTTCTAATGATGTGTTGTTTAATATAGTTCATCATCGCAAAATTTCTTCAGAAAATTGTCCATAATCTTCAGAATTATATTCTACGAACACTAAATTTGAAGTTGTTGACATTTTAAATGTTCATTTAAAATGAACTTTTCTCTGCATCCTACCAATATGGAGGAAATGCCCTGTCTACAGTTAAAGAAGCATCTAACTAGGTAAGAGCAGACTACAGAAGGAGAGTTATTTTCACTCTCACTTTTCCTGTTGGAATGTGTAATTCTCCCATTCACATAGCTTCATCCACACTATCTCGAAAAGACCAAAAAAAAAAAAAAACAACAAAAAAAAAAAAAAAAAGACTTCAAATAGCTTCACCCATTATTGCCTTAGTGGCTTGCTTTCCTTAGAAGATGACTTGTCAGTAGAAAGGTTTGGAAGACAAAGCTCATCAAAGAAGTTCTTTAATATATTAGTCTTTTAAAAATAATAGGCCTTTCGGGCTGGAGAGATGGCCTAGCGGTTAAGAGAACTGACTGCTCTTACAGAGGACCCGGGTTCGATCCCCAGCACCCACATGGCGGCCGAGAACCGTCTGAAACTCCAATTCCAGGAGAACTCCAGTTCCAGGGGAATCCGACACCCGCTTCTGACCTCGGCAGCATTGCGCGACACGGGTGCACAGACTTGCATGCAGACAGTACATTCATACACATACAGAAATAAATAAAATCAATAAAAAAAATCTTTAAAAAAAAATAGGCCTTTCTTCTTAATTTCATTATATCCTAATATAGATATAAATTTATCAAATTAACAGCAAGGATCTTATGAAAAGATTCTTTCTAGAAATCAAGATGGTTCAAAGCATAGTCATCAGTTTCCAAAATTAAATCTTGCATTCAAGTTTTAATTTGTTCAGTTGTTTCCATAATATTTTTAATTTTATTAGTTTTATTTTATTTAATGTGTATGCCTGTATACATGTAAATGTACCTGTTCTGTGCAATGCCCATCGAGGTCAGAACAGGGCATCAGATCCCCTGAAACTGGAGTTATGGACAGTTGTCAGCCTCCATGTAGATGTTGGGAATTGAATCTGGGTCCTTTCCAAGAAGAGTCAGTGCTCTTAACCTCTAAGCCATCTCTCCAGCCCCAGCTTCTATAATTTTATGAAAATAAATTTCTATGCCTGGCTTTGATATATGCTTTCGATAGTTGCCATTTCCACATGTTTATAAAGCTTCAGGATTTTTTTTTCACTTTTAGAATACTTGGATTAAATTTATAATAATAAACATCAAGACCACAACTTAAATTTAGATAACTTATTGACAAATCAATTGAATTCCATTGTAAGATACTGAGATTTATTTACAAATTAATCATCCATGGCCTTATATATTTTAAATTCAATTGAAGTTGGGCAATGGACTAGTTATTTTTCTCACTATTGTGACAAAATACATCATAAAAGCAGTGAAGAATGGGAGGGCTTATTTTGGCTCAGAGTTTGATGGTAGAATCCATCCTGGCAAGGAAGGCAGAGTGGTAAGCCCACAGGGCAGCAGGTCACATTGTGTGAACAGTCAGGAGGCCGAGAGAGAAAACACTGTGCTCAGCTTGCTTTTGCCTTTGTGTTCCCAGTCTATGCAATATGGGAACCCAGTCTATGCAGTATGGGAACCCAGTCTATGCAATATGGGAACCCAGTCTATTCAATATGGGAACCCAGTCTATGCAATATGGGAACCCAGTCTATGCAGTGGGGCTGTGCTCATTCTGGGTGTGTCCCTCTTCATTTAGACCTTTCTGAAAATACTTTCTGACACACCCAAGGGTGTGTTTCCACAGTCATTATAAACACCATTGAGTTTACAACGGAGACCGTCCATCACAGGCGACAGTTCTCTCTCTCTCTCTCTCTCTCTCTCTCTCTCTCTCTCTCTCTCTCAATTGATAATGAGAGTATTTTATTTTTTTATTGTAATTTTGAAACAGGGTGACCCTGTAGCCCCAGATGGACTGGAACTCTCTGTGCAGACTAGCTGTGTCTCAACCTCACAAAGATCTATCTGCCTCTGTCTCCTGAGTTCTAGGCTTAAAGGCATGTGCCCCATGCCTGGTTAGAGGGTATTTCATTTTAATATTAAAACAGTCTATTTGGGGAGCTGGAGAAATGGTTCAATGGTTAAGAGCATTGGCTGCTGTTACAGAGGACCCAGGTTTGATTCCCAGCACCCACATGGCAGCTAACACCTGTCCTGACTCCATTTCCAGGGGATCAGACACCTTCTTCTGACCTCCCTGGACACTGTACATGGGTACATTTACATATAAGCAAGCAATATACTTATACACATAAAAATAAATAAATAAAATATTTTTAAAGTAAAATATTCTAGTTTTCATGATTCAGTTTCAGAAACCTGTTTCAGAAGCATTTCTGCTCCATGAATTTCCTAATTTTGTAAGAATTCTGCTTTTACCATAACACTAGTCTATCAAGTCTATGATCAATCAAGAAACAAATTATTTTCAACATTGAACTTTTAACTGAATTTAAAATAGAACTCAGGGGGCTGGAGAGATGGCCTAGCTGTTAAGAGCGCAGAACGCTCTTACAAAGGACCCGGGTTCGAGCCCCAGCACCCACATGGTGGCCGAGAACCATCTGAAACTCCAATTCCAGGAGAACTCCAGTTCCAGGGGAATCCGAGACCCTCTTCTGACCTCCGCAGCATTGCACGACACGGGTGCACAAACTTGCATGCAGACAGTACATTCATACACATACAGAAATAAATAAAATTAATTAAAAAAAATTAAAATAGAACTCAGAATAAAATCAACTTGTCTCATTTAAGGTAACTTCCAGAAGCATTATTTAATTCTGTGTAGTGATTAAACTATTGTTGGAATTAATAAATCTATGCATTCCGAGGGTCCGGAGAGTCCGGCGGCCAGGGCGGCTGCGCCTTTGAGCAGGATACCCAGAAGCCACCTGGGCGAGTAGCTTGGGT
>VZQC01008122.1:437388-501282 GCA_009823505.1 Rhizomys pruinosus
GGTGAAACTACAGCGATGTAGTCTGGACACTCATTTGATCAACTTGATTGAACAAACAACCTGTCAACCTCCACTGAATGGTGGGACTGTGGGGGTTTGGGCACAACAGTCTATAGATTGGTTTTGCACGAAGGATGCTTATACTCATGGATTATCACTTATAGCTAAAAAATGAAAAAAAATAAACCTGAAAGATGCAGGACAGTTATGGCAGAATACATGATCTGGGATGGGGTGGGGGTGGGGGGGAAGGGAAAGGGAAATATGCCTGATCTGAATTGGAAAATGATGTATAAAATGCACAAACCATCAATAAAAATTAAAAAAAAAAATAAAAAAATAAAAAAAATAAAAAAATAAATCTATGCATTCCAAGCATCTGCAGAAGACAGTATAGTGAACCTAGGGTATCCATTCCCTAATCCTCAGAACCTGTATAAGCATTACTTTGTATGGTAAAGTAACTTAGCAGATGCAATTAAGTATCTCTCTCTGGGAAATTTTCCTGAATAGTATGGGTAATGGCCACTGTAAGAAGAAAACAAGAGGGTCAAAGTCAGAAAGAAAAAGATGCATGATGCAGAAGCCAAGATTAAATGCATGTCTTAGAAGAGACCACAAACTCAAGAATCCAGGAGATAATTTTGCCTTCCGAAACATGAACAGCACAGATTCAGCATTCTACTTACTGGCTTACATAGGGTTGTCTACCTGGTTCATCAATAGAGCAATGTAGTGCATCTAGACTTCACAAACCATATCAAGTGCCAACTACACAGCCAATAAAAGTAAACAAAACAAAGCTTACCAGAAATACTGTGTCCTTGAAATATTTGGGGAAGTTCAGATTGTGAGAGGAGAATTTAAAAAATTATTTTGATTTAACACAAGAAATAAATACCACGGACAAGCTGGGATTTTTGTTCAAATAGTGTTTGAAGAGGAAGTGTTATCAATATGTCTGTCTATGTCTACTATGAATCTTTCCCTGCATATTATATTAATATGTGAACACATGAGCACCAACAAGAGGAAAAGCTCTGATATTTGTTAAACTTTACAAACATTCGATTTCTCAAACCAGGCATGGTAACAAATGCCTGCAGTCCCAGCACTAGGGTGGCCAGGACTGAATGATCCCAAGTATGAGATTAAGGCCAGCCTGCCCTTCATAGCAAAATTCTGTCAAGAAAGAAAGAAAGAATGAAAGAAAGAAGGAAGGAAGGAAGGAAGGAAGGAAGGAAGGAAGGAAGGAAAGAACAAAAGAAAGAAAGAAAGAAAGAGAGAGAGAGAGAGAGAGAGAGAAAGAAAGAAAGAAAGAAAGAAAGAAAGAAAGAAAGAAAGAAAGAAAGAAAGAAAGAGAGAGAGAGAGGAAAGGAAGGAAAGAAAGGAAGAAAGAAAGAAAAGAAATCCAACTACTTCTTCAAACACATCATGGCACTGTACTTGGTACTTAGCATTTTGCTAATAAACAGGATCCTTTCTAGGAAAGTTTACAATTTAATAACGAAAGGGAAAACCATATTGAATACTCTTATACAAGTAACTTCTAATAATTAGATATGTTCAGGAGGCCTAAAGCCTTTGCTGACACTACAGCCTGGGTGATCCTCCAAAGGCTCACAGAGCACTGCTCCAAGAGCTCAGCACTTCAGCTGGCTGTTTGCAAAAGAAGACAGTCACTCCTGAGCAGCAAGCCACGTGGGCAAATTCAACTCACATCCCAATACGAGAGAGGAGCCAAATGCTTAGAATCCCTAAGCAATTTCACAGCCTTTTTTTTTTTTTTTTTTTTTTTACTTTTTTTTTTTTTTCTTTTTTGGATGGGGGAATTCTCCATCCTACTCCTACATACAGTTATATAACTATTATTATTTACATATTATACAGTTTATATAGTTTCAAATGTGTAATTATTACTTTTATTCCTCCTTCATAACTTATTCTTCCATCAAAGACTGTCTCATCATTTAACCCCATTTTACAACTATTAAATAAAAAGGCTGGAGTGGAGCAGGGGTAATTATATTTGCCGAGCATGCTGCCTCACCCTTTAAGCCCTACTCTTAGGAGGCTAGGGCAAGAGGATTATTGTAAGTTTGAGGACAGCCTGGGCTACAAAGTGAGTTCCAGGTAAGCCTGGGATACGCAGTTAGACCTTGTCTCAAACACACCCCCTGAAAATTTAAATAAATAAAATAAACATGGAGGAGTAGGAAGCTGATAAGATACTCCCACTTCTAACTGTTCTCCCCTTACGTAACAGCATCAGCGATGTCCATTGGAGGCTCTGTAACTAGAAATCTTGGATTACTTGCCCTTGTATCTACTTCACCTTTACCATCTCTTCAGCTACTGAATGTTACCAATTTACTTCCAAACCTTCTCTCTATTCCTAAATTTTTAAGCCCTATGATGACTCCTTTATTCAAACATTCCTCATCCAGATTTTACCCCAGAGGCTGAATAAACCAACTGGAGCAGAGTCCCCACTGGATGAGTGAGCAGGTTCCCAGGACTGGACCCACTCAGTAGCTCACAAGGCCCTGGGTTCTACCCCTAGCGCTGCAAGGAAAGGAGGGGGAAAAAAAGGAATTTGGCAAATACTTCTCCAATTTTATCTCTTGAATATTATCTGAAACATACTTCCATGTATAGTTTCATGAGGTTACAACAAACCAAATGATACATGTTGACAGGTTCTATGCCAGAATGTCCTTGGCTATCTAGTAAACTCTTAGATATACTTCAAGAGGCAGCTCAGCTATTTTTTTTTTTATTCATGAAGTCTTCTTTAGATCTCCCAAGACAAAATCAGTGATTACCCTATCAATCCATATATACACACATTTCCTGAGTACATGTTCTATGAAAGAGACTGCAGTCACTCATTTTGTTAATTACCAAAAGGCACCCCCAAAAAAATATGCTCATAATCACTCCATCTGGGCTTGAATCCTAAGTCTACCCCTATGTGAGTAACCATGAGATTTCCAAGTAAAGTAATGCCTTTCAAACCCCATTTGTTCACTACTAAAAACTGAAGTCATGGGACTGCTGTAAGTACAAAGTGAGAATACAAATGTAGGCTATTTCATAGTGCTTGTCACATTAACGCACTTCACTGTTTAGGAGGATTAACACCTTCATCTGTAAAAATGTGGATTTCCCTAAAAGGCCCATGTAATCCCTTCTAGCTGTATCATTCTTTGACTCCGTCTCTATCCTGATTAGAGTGACACTATTTGACAGTGTTGACAAATAGCTCTGTGCATGCACAGCAGCATCAATCACAATAAGTGCACCTTTAATTGTAAGTCAGGTTGTTTTACTAAATCTAAATGCCATAAACTGTTTTAATTTATTAAAGTAAAATATGTAAGATCCTTACTAATTTATTCCCTTCTGGCATATACTTTCTTCCTTCACTTCTCTTTCAAGATATATGCACACCTAATCATTTCCAAAATACCAAAAACAAATGTAATTGGCAAGCAAAAAATATTGTCTGCTGATTCCTTAAAATACTTAAAGATGGGCTGGAGAGATGTTCATCAGTTAGGAGCACAGGCTGCTCTTGCGAAGGACCTAGGTTTGATTCCCAGCACCTACATGGCAGTAACAACTGTGTATAACTCCAGTTCCAGGAAAATCCAACGCACTCTTCTGACCTCCATGGGCATTGCACCACACCAGTGCACTTACACATGAGCAGGCAATACGCTCATACACATAAAATAAAAATAATAAATAAAATATTTTTTAAAATACTCAAAGGCATTCACATGGCAAATTACACACCCAAAACTTTGCCAAATTTTTATCTAAATCTTCATGATCCTTGTCCCTAATGCCAACATACATGTGCATGGATACATGTGTATACGCACACATACACACCAAAACCAATTAGCATTTTTCATATATTGTGAACGTTTTTTTTTTTATTATTCTATGAAACTTTCACCTGTTGTTTCTTTAACGTTGTGCTGGAGATTGAGCCCAGGGTGTCCATCATGCTAGACGAGGACTTTATCATTGCGCTCTACCCTCAGATTGCTGTCGATTCTAAGAGCATATATCATTTAAACGATCTAAGCCCATTTTGTTTGATATGTGTATAAGGACTCCCCTGAGTTGGGGTGTAGCTCAGAAGCAGAGCTAGTCCCCAGCATGAAGGACACCCCAGGTTCAACCTCTAGCAAAAAGAAAAAAAAAAAGCAAGTCCTTTGATGGTGCCCAGAAAGCTTAAACATTGGGAGAAAGTCAATCACGTTGAAGTAGATGCCAGCTGATGCCAGACCCAACAAGGTAGCTTCTATTACATGCACAGGAAATAGAATTTCCATTCTAGGGATCATGAGCTCTAGTCAAAGGTCTTTTATAGAAAAAAAGTTTATAGACGGCTATAATTATATTCTAATTAAAGAGTGCTTAATATGTGGAAAAACAAGGTAAAAATAAAAAATATACTTTTCTCTTGAGAATATTATCATTCATTCAGAAAATGTTACTCCACTGAACTTCTAAGTGCTGGTAGTACCTGTACAGTGCTACATGGGTAAGTAGTCCTGTAGACTACTGGAAATAAAGATATATAACAATAATTTGACATCTTACATGAAATCAAGTAAAGTCACAGTGATACTATTAGATGAAGAGAAGTGATTTTAGTAAATCTGCATAGCTTTGGGCAGAGAATTGAACACATGTGTGGTAAAATTATGGATTCTAATAATATACATTATTTAAAATACCTAAGCTCTGTTTACTGACTTAAATTTTCCTAAAGTCCTTTCAGTTGGTGGTATATCTCAGAAGCAGAGTGAGTCTCTGACATGAAGAATACCCTATATTCAAATTCTGCTTCTGAGCTATTATTATATGACATGAATCTTGCCTAAAATTTCAGGCTGGGAAGATGGTTCAATGGGAAAGAACATTTGATATGCAAGTGTAAGGACTTCAAAACCCACATTAAACATCTGAACATGTGTTATGTTAGTTACCCCAGGTGTCCCATGGAAAAAAAGAGAGATGGGGACAGGAGAATCCCTAGGAACTCACAGGCCAGCTAGCATGGCATACACAGCAAAAAAAAAAAAAAAATCAGCAAAAGAGACCCTGTCTCCAACAAGGAAGAAGGTGAGGACCAACCCAAGGTTGTCCTCTGACCCTCTGACCTCCACATCTGCATGTGGTATGCATATACCTGCATTCACACAAATGCTTGCACACACAATCATGACAGACAGAGAGAGAACTATACTGTGATCATTTTCATACAGTACATAATATAATTTGATTATATTCAGTCCAGTTTTGTTTTTAAAAATATGCTTCCCCCAGATTAGTTTTAAGACTCCATGTGATACTCACATTTTGAGACTAACAATCTATGAGCCCATAGATTACCTGTGGATGTTGTATGCTGATGAGGATGGTGCACAGTGAGTGTGAATTGGGGAATTGTACAGTTTTGTTGTGGATATTAAGAAAAGAGAGAGAAGCCAGGCGTATAGGCACATGCCTTTAGTCCCAGCACTCTGGAGGCAAAGGCATGCTGATCTCTATGAGTTCAAGGCCAGTCTGGTCTCCATCTTGACTTCCAGGTTATCTAGGATTACACAGTGAGACCCTTTCTCAAAATAAAAAGGAAGGAAGGAAGGAAGGAAGGAAGGAAGGAAGGAAGGAAGGAAGGAAGGAAGGAAGGAAAGAAGGAGAAAAGAAAATTTTAATTCAGAATATAAAGTAATTTCATATATTTATATATAGGTATAATAGTTTCAAAGGGAAAAAATGTAATTTCAGTAAAGGTGTAAGCCTGGATTATTTATTAATCTTGTTTGTTTTGAGGTGTGGGGAATCAACACCTTGTGCATGTGAGTCAAGCACTCACTACTGAGATACATCTCCAGCCATTATTCTTTAAAGAAAGCCTATGTTCTTTTGAGTTTAGAAAAACATATGCAGAATCCAAATTATTATAGAAAATAATAAACAATGTAAATATTATACAATTAGAAACAGATATGCATTCATTTTCCTAAAAAAATACTTTTTATTTATGTGTTTATGTGTATGTGCTTTCATGAGTTTCTATGTAGCATGTGTGGCAGGCCCCTACAGACACCAGAGGGCATCAAAACATGGAATTAAAATTACAAGCAGTTGTGAGCCTTCAAGTATGGGTACTGGGAACCAAACCCAGGTCCTCTGTTCTTAATCACTGAGCCATCTCTCTCACCTTTAGTTATGAATTCTTGAGCAACCTTGTATCAAAAACTATTGTACATTAAGAATCACATAACTTATGAGAAAAGTGTATGTCAGTCATCTTTAGACTAAAATAATCAAAATTACCAACAGAATTGACAATACTAATAAAAATGCTGGCACAACTAAATCTTTCCCAACATTTGCAACAAGAAACCTCTGCAGTTGCTCTGTGTAGCCCTGTATAATAGGAAGTACACATGTATTCCTTAGTCAAAATATAGTTCCTCAAAGAAGAAACAGCCTTCAAATTAGATGGAATTTATATCAAAATTGAAAATAAGATCCAAATGTAAGTTTTTTTATCTTTTCCCCTTAAACAAACAACTTTTTATCTTCTCTATCTATACCTTCAGCTTTTCCAAAAGCATGACTTATTAAAAAGAAAAAAAATGGTTGCTTTTAAATCCCAAACAAGCTCTTCCTACATAAAAGAAAGACATTTTCTAATAATGTCCCTTGAACTGTCTAAACAACAACAACAACAAGAACTTTTATCACTTGACATGCTGGGGCTGAAGAGATGGCTGAGTGGTTAAGAGCACTAACTGCTCTTACAAAGGACCTGGGTTCCATTCCCAGCACCCACATGGTGGCTAATCATTTGTAACTCCAATTCCAGAGGAATACAACACCCTCTTCTGACCTCCAAGGGCAGTGCATGACAGAGGTATACCTATCTACATGCAAGCAATAAATTCATACACATAAAGTAAAAATAATAAATAAAATTTTTTGGTGTTTTTGAGACAGGGTCTCCCTGTAGCCCTAGCTGGCCCGGAACTAGCCCTGTAGACCAGGCTGTCCTTGAACTCACAGAGATACGGCTGCCTCTGCCTCCTGAGTGCTGGGATTAAAGGCGTGTACCACCACACCCAGCTTAAAGACAGTTCTTAGCTGCCATGTGGGTGCTGGGAATCGAACCCAGGTCCTCTGCAAGAGCAGTCAGTGCTCTTAACCACTGAGCTATCTCTCCAGCCCCATAAATAAAATATTTTTTAAAAACATTAACATGCTGAAAGAACTTACATGTAAACCCCAACAAATTTATATCATACTGATCATCTCCCACTTTATCACCAGCATGAACTAGCTGTCAGTAAGGGGACGTGCATAATGAGCAATAGACTGCTTTGGACTAATTATTTCCTAAAAGGATTTGATGCCTTTAAAAAGCTATTCATCATAGGGGCAAAGTCAAATAACATCTTGCATACAAGAATCTTATGTTCATCTCCTTAATATGCTGAATCTTACAAAGCAGATAAGAGGTACATGTGGCAAGAAATTAACTTTTAGAAGCATTGATCTTTCGGGGTGGAGAGATGGCCTAGCGGTTAAGAGCGCCGACCGCTCTTACAGAGGACCTGGGTTCGATCCCCAGCATCCACATGGCGGCCGAGAGCCGTCTGAAACTCCAATTCCAGGAGAACTCCAGCTCCAGGGGAATCTGAGACCCTCTTCTGACCCCCACGGCATAGCACAACTCGGGTGCACAGACCTGCGTGCAGACAGTACATTCATACACATACAGAAATAAATAAAAATTTAAAAAAAAAGAAGTATTGATCTTTCAAATAACTCAAAACAGCCATGCTATTTATTTACTTTGGACTTTAATATGATATACTAACCTATGAAATAAAGGACTCGTTTCATCAAAAGGGGGTTGTGATACCGAGCATCTGCCACAGACACTTTGACCTAAAAGTGCTGTCAGATATTGGTGAACGAGGCAGGCTTACCGATTCTGGTCCCCGAACTTGGGTATCCAATTAACACAACTCTCCTCTAGTGACCTCAAGCTAAATATCAACTCTCGGTACATCCCTGATAGAAACCTGGTCATCACTTTTCAAACAGTATTCCAACAGATTTTATTGGCACAGGCCAAAGATGTAGTCTTAAAAGCTAACTACTAAGTTATACTTTTCTTATTGAAAAAAATCATTGCTACAACATGAAATATAATGCTAGAAAAAGGACAGTTTGAGCTTCGCTTGAAAATCTCTAGCCAAAAACAATATTAAAAGGCAGAAAGGAGAAATGGCAGAACAAAATGATGATGATTTCAGCTGAGTGATGAGAATATGGATGTTCTCTTAATTTTTATGAGTTTGAAAATTCCTATCTCCAGATGAGGGGAAAAAGGAACCACAAGCAATAAAAAGTGTATTTGATCAACGGAGTGAGTATTACAGTTACAAACACAAATAAAACAAAAATAAAAGTCTATGGTTGGTTTATTTCATTTGCTACATTCTTATGGTTTAAAATATTTATTGCCAACACATATATATGACCCATGAAATCAAATTCTGAGAAAACACATGTCTATTTTTGGAGAATTTCATGAAGATAAAGTGTCCTATATTAACTAACTCTTTCCCAAGCACATGAAGCCATGAAAAATTTTAAGTGTGGTTAACACAATGAATCAAACAGCCACTGTGCTGTAAAACATTGGTATCAAAAGAAAGCCTGAGAGTCTTTATTATAAATATCCATCTTTCAACAACAAAAAAGAAAAAAATAAATATCCATCTTTCAAAGCACTTGGATTTTTCTCTATAATTTAGTAAGTTCAGTGAAAATGTTAGCCAATCAGCACTTGTCTAGAAACTAGTATCATATTCAGTTGCTAAGTAAAGACAGAAAAGCAGAGACCCCTCATCCTGCTCATTACATACAGAGGCAAAACCTCCCATCCTTTGATCCTAGCAATCTAGTTAATCGGCCCATCATGTTCTGTGGATTATTATATAACTGTCATTTTTAAATATTTTACAATAATTTGAGAGTGCCCTGATGTTAGTGGCTTTAAAGCAAACCTACTACCATCTTCTGATTGCTTTGTGCTAACCACATGCACGTACTTAGGATGCAAACTAGCTTCAAATACACAGGCTTCCTGATAGGAATCTGAAATAGTTATGATAATAACTCATTGGTAAAGCTGTAGCAAGGGAAGATAGAGTCCTGAACAATGGCATATCAGGGAGGATGCATAATTTTCACAGTAGGACTCTAAGCCAGAAGCAAAACCAGAGCAATTTCTTCATCAAACAATCATAGACTTACTGATTGGTGCAATAAAGAACATAGGTGTTAACTGCTATCTGTACACAGAGTGGCTCAGAGGTCATCAATTTGAACTGGATAATGGCCAAGGCTGATAGAGAAGGGCTAAGCCATCTACAATTTTGTTGACTTTTCACTGAAAAGTAAATAGAAGTTATGGTGTTTCTGTGGATAATATTCATTTAATGTTCATTCATCAATGCTTTAGAGCACTTCCTTTGTGCAGGATCAGTCCTAGTCGCTGACTCAAGAACCACAGACTGTAGTTTTCTATTTTTTACTTTTTATTTTTGGTCTTTTGAGACAGCCTCTCCCTTCAGCCCCAGCTGGCCTGGAACTCACTATGTAGACCAGGCTAGCCTTAAACTCACAGAGATCTGCCTGCCTCTGCCTCCCAAGTGCTAGGATTAAAGGCATCCACCACAACACCTGGCTTACAGGCTGTAGTTTTCAAACTAATATGTTAGTCATTTCTTTTTATTATGCAACAGTTACCACCAATTTCTGGCCTCTGGGTAAAGAAGGGGACAATGGAGGACGAAGGGAATCAGGAAAAATAAAGAAAATAATTTGTTGAGAAAGGTTTTCTGTTGAAGGGTTTGTATCATTCCAAATTGGCAGCTATTAGAGAGGAGATACAACTGTTTCTAACACCCAAGACAATTATAAGTGCCATTTCTACCTCGGCACTTAAATTTCTGCTGGAAAACAGTTTGGACATATGTGGAGTTTAGAGAGTGGTGGCAAGAGCAATCACTTTTATATTTGTCCTCCCTTTAAATCTCCTACCACGTGTTAAGTGCCACATGCCAGCTCATAATCTGCCACTGGGTAACATCACTGTCTTTCCTACAGCAATCGTTTCTGATCTCACCAGCTGGATGTTAACTCCAGGGGTGAAAGCAGCCATAGGACAAAATGAACTCTTAATTAAAAACAAATTTCAGCTTAAATAGTCCAGAGAAGCTAAAGAAATTCACAAATACATGCATGTGAGCAGAGGAGACATTTTGAAGAGAAAAGTGAGGACTGAAGTAGAGAATATTCCTCTGCATCAGGCATGAGTCACATTTGGCTGAAAATAAACACACGTAGTCAAAGGGTCAGGCTTTGTGCTGCACACGTTTATGGAAGTAACATGAGGATTGCTTTTGATCACACAGCTTTAGAAGACACAGTGAGATACACCATTATTTCCTTCCTAATTTTACAGACTGATGTGGTTGGATAGCATCCTCCAAAAGCACATGCATTGAAGGTGTTACTCGCCTGTGATGTTATTGGAAGGTGGTGGACACTTTAAGAGATGGCATCAGTGGAAGAATTTAGGTCACTGGGGGCATGGCTTGAAGGGGATACTGGGACCCTTGTCCCTTCCTGCCTATTTCTTTGCTTCCTAGTCACTTTGAGGGAAACAGACTTTTTCTACCACACTTCTGCCTTGATGTGTTATGCAGCCCTGCTTCCAAAACAACAGCACCAAGTGATTAAAACCTTCGAGGCCATGAGCCAAAATAAACCTTCCCTCCTTCTAAGTTCCTGTATTTTTTAAGATAACAGAAAGCTGACTAGGACAGAGATGAAGCAACAGAGCCCAGTGAGATGAGTGTGGTTCACAGAGCTCAGTGGGAAGTGATGAGCATGGAACACATATTCACGTCTTGTCTTTCTGAGAGGCCTTTCTGGACCACAATGCCCCAGTTGTGTTCTGCCTCTAATAAAGCTGCTGCTATCTAAACTAAGGACCAAATCAATTTTTTTAAGCATATGCTAGGTGCAGTGTTAAAAGAGTTAAAATCAAAATGTATTCCCTAATTGAGTCATAAGACGGCCTGATGTCCAGTATCATCACACAAATGAGTGAATTTTTACCAAATATTTAGGTTGTATTAGAGAGCCCAAGATAGCTCCAAGATTCTGATTTAGTGAGTCAGGCTTGTAAACCAAGATACAATTCGAATAAGCACTGGATTGTTAAAAATCAGACAAGTAAAAGAAATATACTTTATATTGACAATAATATCAACTTTTCTAAGATCTTCCAGGTTGGCAGGCCTTGTATATAGAAGGGCCAGATAAACATTAAAGGCTTTTCAACCCAATTTCTGATTGAATACTTGCATAAATTTTCTGATATTAGGGTTGGAAGTATCATAGAAAATAAAATATATGTAACTATGGTCCAATAAAATATTAAAACCTGAATTTAATATACTATTCATAAAGCATAAAATATTCTTTTTTAAATCATTACAAATGTGAAATCCATTCACAGGTCATAGACTATAAAATAGTTGTGCTGTATTTAGCCTACTGGTTATTTTTACTTCTATGTATATATGTGGCCATCTGTCTCAGAAGTTTGTTCCTGCTGGAGTATTAATTGATAGAACATTCCCACGCTTTCCCAAGCTGATGCCTACTGGCATTTTTAATTGTATATGTATTATTGTTCTCCCTTCTTGTCTCCTGTCTTGCTACCTTGATGTCTGGTAATTTTCTCATTCTGAATTTTAAGATAGCAGAATATTTTTTAAAACAGCTGTACAAATAGTGTCCTGAGATTTTTGGAGGAATAAACTAATAAACCAAGACATATTTATGATAAATAAGTGTATCAAAAGGAATAAGGACCATGTCCTGATAAATGAGTTCTCTCATTCTGGTGGATTATTACCAACATGCAGTACATTTGAGAGGAACATTTGGCAAGCAACCATCTAAGATCACATTGGTTGGCATCTTGGGATACCAGAACTTTGCCTCAGACTTTATCTATGGAATCACATCCTTTGAGCTTTTCATTTCATTGAATCCTTTTTCTAATAAAATGCTTCTACCACGGAAGTCAGAACAGAGTGTCAGATACCCTGGAACTGGAGTTACGAACAGTTGTTAGCACCATGTAGGTACTAGAAATCAAACCCAGGTCCTCTGCAAGAGCAGCTAGTGCTCTTAACCACTGAGCCATCTCTCCACCCCCTTACTTTTAAGAGACACACTTTTTATTTGTTAAGAAGAGAGATTTTCTCAGGGCTTAATTATACAGCAAAGAGAAAAAAACACATTGCACTTAGAACACATGAATATGGTCAGAGACTGTGCTGTTATTTTATGAACATGAGATGGATGAGGTTGTTCTAAGAATCATCCAACCCAGTTTCTTCTCTAGATTGGCTTAAATCAAACTCTTTATCAAAGGGAAACCCAGTAATTATTTTAAATACCTGCAGTCAGAGGGTACTCAGTAACTACTGAAGGAGCTTTATTATCTTTCAATACCAATGGCTCTTCCTTCTGCATTTTAAACTGGGACTTTCTCTTTGTACTTTTCAGATACTTGCTCCTTGAGCAGTGTATTTCTAATATAAGTAAATGACATTATACAACAATGTATCCAGGTGCTGATAAAATAGACATATCTGTGTATGATCATACATTCCATGCTTGGATATAAATTCTTTTTATTTTTTATTTTTTATGTGTATGAGTATATTGTCTGCATGTAGGTTGGTGCACCCATGTTATACAATGCCACCGTCAGAAGAGGGCATCGGATTTCCCTGGAACTGGAGTTAAAGACAGTTCTTAGCTACCATGTGGGTGCTGGAAATCAAACCCAGGTCCTCTGCAAGAACCGTCGGCACTCTTAACCGCTGAGCCATCTCTCCAGCCCCTGGATATAAATTCTTTTACCCAAACAAATAAATCAGTAAAAGAAACCAATAATTATTCAGATCTGTGTCTATTTGAGTGCTTTCATTTTAAAACTGACTAAATTACAAGTTATAATTTAAGAGAGACTAGAAGGAATATGCTTTGAGTCAAAGTAAGCTCAAGAAAAAGTCATTTAATAGTTTCATCCTTGTTTGGTCTAGAACACCAATTTCTAATGCCTAATCTCAGGGGTGTAAGATTTTTCTAAATATCAAATTCAAAGCAAGTGAGAGGTTAAATTGGAAATCCATGCAAAGATTGGAAACAAGAAAACTTTGGGGTGGGTGGGGTGGGGTGTTGACTGAGTTCACTATCACTCAACTAGATGGAATAAGATTAAAAAAAATGGGGGGTATACTGAAATTTCCTTCCAAGACCCTCGGGATTCCAACTTGAGAAGACTAAACAGCTAAGTAAAAGATCATGGTTTTTTTGTTTTTGTTTTTGTATTTCTATTTTGAGACAGGGTCTTACTAGGTAGCCCTGGTTAGTTTCAGACTCATGATCCTGTTGCCTTAACTTCCTGAGTGCTAAATAAAAGACATGTGTCTCTATACCTGGCAAAGATACAATATCTCAAGACTTCCCTGCTTGGCCAAAGGAATAATCTGGACTCCAGCAAGTACTACAACACAGTAGTCAAAAACTGTCAACTCATCAAAAACTAAAATCTATAGCCTGGAGCTATTTTCTGAACCAGGTTCCTTCTATCCAAACAGAAGCAACAACATTTAATTACATTGCCTTATTTAATGTTAACAATCAGTTAGCATTAAATGAGGTAATGCATACAAAGTATTTGGCACAGATCATGTAAAGTAAATAAAATTGAACTTATTACCATCATAGAGTATCTGTACATGAATATTCACCAAATAACAAAGAAATCATAGGGTTTCATGCTTGTTGAAACCATGAGTTCTTCAAGGTCAAGAGCCTTGTATTAATTACTGGCTTAATTATGCTGTCCTCAGTACCCTACATTCTATACCTTGGAATATAATAAAGGTCTTCAACAAGTGCTTATGGAAGGGACAAAATAAATATGTTGCTTTTGCTTAACTGACTCTTTAGATAATTGGATTTTTAAAATGAATGCTTTGCTAGGCTAAGATTATGATAAACAGTAAACTATGAAATCAAAAGTTTTGCTTTAATTACTGAGGATAAAATATGCTGAATCACACAGATGTCCTATTAAAAATCTCTCTTTGACCATCTAAATTAGAAGACACACAGTGAACTTGCCCATAGACAGTAAGTAGCAGCAAGCTTAGAAATGGACATGCAGATTCCTTTAATGAATCTTGAGAGCTGTTTCTTCAGCACTTTGTGCAAGAATTTTACATTTCATTTTTATTTTGGACAGAACGCGTTTTATAAATGTATCCAACGTTGGGGCTGGAGAGATGGCTCAGCAGTTAAGAGCACTAGCTCCTCTAGCAGAGATCCCAGGTTCAGTTCCCAGCATTCACATGGTGGCAAACACTGTCAGTAACTCCAGTTTCAAGGGCTCTGATGCCTTCTGACCTCTGTGGGCATTGTACAACACTGGTGCACTTACATACATGCAGGCAATACCCTCATACACATAAAATAAAAGTAATAAAATATTTTTAAATGTATTTACACTTGATCCTAGCCAGGGATTACCAAATGGAACTTACTCAACCATACAACAAAAATGTTTGAGGAGAATGCAAAGGAGGTAGTTTGGAGAGTGCAACATTCACCTCCCATTGAGCACATTTGGTTGTTTTCAGCACTGCTAAATTTTAAAGTCTGGCCAGTTGAGGAATGAATTCATGAAACTGTAATCATGTTAACAGCAGGGCTTTCTTTGTTCACTGTAAGAAATTCCTTGGATCAGAGTAAAGCAAAGTCTGGAGTTTAAAGGAGGAAGCATTAAGTTGCTTGCCACTTTCATAGTAAAGAACTCAGACGACTCCATAGAGACAAGAGTTTTCAGAAACATTTAAGGGTTAGTTGGTGGCTTTTCGCAAAAGAAATGGTTAGGGGCTGGAGAGATGGCTCAGTGGTTAAGAGCACCAACTGCTCTTGCAGAAGACCGGGTTCAATTCCCAGCACCCATATGGTGGCTAAGAACCATCTTTAAATTGGGCATGGTGGTGAGGCATTTAATCCTAGCACTTGGGAGGCAGAGGCAGGCAGATCTCTGTGAGTTCAATGGCAGCCTGGTCTACAGAGTGAGTTCCAGGCCAGCTGGGGCTATAGGGAAACCCTGTCTCAAAAGATAAATAAATAAATAAATAAATAAATAAATAAATAAATAAATAAATAATTCTACGTAGCACAGGCTTACTTGTAAACAAACTGAGGAACCCCCGGTAGAAAATTCAGTTTATGGAAAGACACACAGACACACAATCTGTCATCAAAACCTTAGCTGTCAAGCCTGGTACGGAGGCACATGTCTGTAAACACAACATTCCTTTGGAAGACTGAGGCAAGGCCAGTCTGGGCTATACAATGAGACCTCTTCTCAGCAATAAACAGCAAATATTCTGTCTGATCCCTTGAATCTAAATTTGGGCCATGGAATAGAACTTGAAATCTGGCAGAGAATTCATACAAATGAAAGCCCAAGGAACTAGTGGAGGGTCTTTAGGACTGCCTGAGCAATTGGCTTCCTGACGTCAACCCACAAGATGTAAACAAACACCTCTCCTTCCTGCTGCTACAACCCAACCGCCACTCCCATAGCCACACCTTCCCCTCTGTCACAGAACCTTCTGGAAACTTGAGCCAACATAAATCCTTCCTCTCCTAATTGTGAAATGTTTGGTCACAGCCAAAGAACGCAATGTATACAAATGTTTAAAAATAACAAGTACAGGATTCATGCCCAAATTATAAAGTATTAAAAGTGGGGCTGGAGAGATGGCCTAGCGGTTAAGAATGCCAACTGCTCTTACAGAGGACCCGGGTTTGAGCCCCAGCACCCACAATGGCAGCCGAGAACCATCTGAAACTCCAATTCCAGGAGAACTCCAGTTCCAGGGGAATCGAATACCCTCTTCTGACCTCCACGGCATTGCACGGCACAGGTGCACAAACCTGCATGCAGACAGAACATTCATACACATAGAGAAATAAATAAAATTAAAAAAAAATAAAGTATTAAAAGTAATAACAAAGCAATTAATCTTATAGTTAAAGGATGTGCAATTTCAGAAGATTATGAGACAAGAAATGGAAAGGCCAGTAAACATGAAAAGATATTGCTATTATTAATAAGCACAGAAAATAAAATTTACTGGAAAATGAGGTGCAATTTATGCACTCATGAAACTGGAAAAAATAATAAGTGTTCTGATGACAAGAAGCACCAAGGATGCCAAAGACTGCTGATGGGGGTATATTAAAAGCAAATTAGGCAGTATGGAGCAAAGCCGGAAATGCATCCCCAGGGACTCACCATTAGTATGCAGCAGCTAAATAGGTTAGAGAAACTCATGTATGGGTAAGCACAATTGTGTCACAAAGCTGGCAACAATATCACTTGAATAAGGAAAACTCAGAACAGACAAACCTCTCTAACAAGGAAATGGGCCCACTGAAGCATAAACATGTGAAAATTTGATGGTAAAAATTAATAAACTACAAATAGAATACTTACTGGCTTCTAAGAAATTATAAGACAGCTTTTTTAATTTTTTAATTTATTTTTTATGTGTATAAATGTACTGTCTGCATGTAGGTTTGTGCACCCGTGTTGTGCAATGCCTCTGAGGTCAGAAGAGGGTATTGGATTCCCCTGGAACTGGAGTTAAAGATGGTTCTCAGCCACTATGTGGGCGCTGGAGATCGAACCCAGGTCCTCTGCAAAAGTGGTTGGCTCTCTTAACTGCTAGGCCATCTCTACAGCCCCCACAAGACAGCTTTTTACAAGAAGTCATACAATATGGCCACATTTATATAAAGTGCTAGAGATTCACAAAACATTTGGTGGCTGGATTTCAGTGTGACACCAGTTAAACCACTGATCCAAATAACAAATAGTAACTACCAGACTTAACATGTCCAAATGGAATGAACCATTGGATCCAACCACCATGGTTGGAAAATAAATAAACTCCAACAGTCCTATTTTGCCAAGTAAGGAAACTAGAGGTTAAAAACAAATTAGGAGTAGCAACTGTCTAAATAGAAATGGACCGAATAAACATATCAACCAGCATGCTCATTTTGGTTAGATCCTGAATCAAATAAACCTTAAATGGAATGCATAGGGTAAATTTAGCATACTGACTGATACTTAGTTGAAAAGTATTCTTCGGTTTTAGTGGTGATAGTTATAATAATGGTTTTAATTATTAAATCCCTGTTTTGGAGATATATATTGAGGCCTTTGTTAGAAAACAAATTATGAAATATATTGGATTTGCTTTAATCCAGTGCTGGGCTAGGGGATTATAAGAAAGATGATGAATGTAACAGAACTGGCTAGGTGCTTTTCTTGTGGCTGAAACTGAATACAGGGTAAATGTAAGTTTACAAAACTATTTGATTTTTATGTGTGAAGTTTTACACCATAGAAAAATATGTGTCAAACATACTAAGAATTGTTTACAAACATGAACATGTATGGTAATATGTAACAAAATACATATACAAACTGAATTCAGTGTAGGGTTCAGTATGGTAGCTAAGCCAGAATAAAAGCATAAAAGTTTCAGCCCATATACCCATATATTCTCTCTCTCTCTCTCTCTTTCTGTCTCTCTCTCTGAAAGAATCTCATATAGCCCAGGCTAGCCTCAAAATCTGCCATGTAGAATGACCCGCATGTCTAGGATGACAATGAATCCTGATCCTCCTGTCTCTACCTCCCAAGTCCTAAGATCATAGGTGTGCGCCAATATCTCCAGTCCCTAAGTTATATTTCTTACCATATGCTCTGTAAATAAGTATGATGGTTTGAATGAGAATGTCCCTCATAGTATCTAAATATTTAGACATGTAGTCCCCAGTTCATGGCACTGTTTGCAGAGGGTCATAGAGCCTTTAAGAAGTGTGGCCATGCTGGAGGAAGCCATTCACTGAGGGAATGCATTGAGTTGAGAGCCACGCCCACTTCCAGCCTGGCTCATTCTGTATCCTGTGCCTGTTTGCATTTCTGCTCTGGCTACCACTGCTGCTGTGCCTCTCTGCCATGTTAGGCTCTTGCCCCTCTAGAACCATAAGCCAAATAAACTCTTTTCTGCGTGCCCTTGTTCATAGTATTTTATCACAGCAACAGAAAGGTAACTAATACAAAAGAATACTATTCTTTTTATCTTCTACATTTACAAATATTATATATTTTTATAAGAAAGATTATATGCATATAACAAAGGAAAATAAATCTCTAAACTATAACATATAAGCTATTCCCCTGATTCCAAGATGCTGTTTTAATGTGCTGTTTCTGAAAAGGGTGTTCCTTATAGTTGATAATGCTTAAACTCAATGAAATAGAATAGTTTTTAGGTATGAAGTGCCAGAGAGTAGGGTGGAAGCACTGTGATGATGAGTGAATACTTGTCTTTAACTGCCTTTGATGGCCTTCCCCAAAGGTGGCAACCAAGAACTTGATCTTTGAGGTTCATCATACGGACAATTCTGAGTTAACAAACAAATACAAACATACTTGCTGTGATCTGGTGGGACTTTTCCACCTGTAAGATGGATTACTCATTCTAGGACAGAAAATGATTATAAGTTTTGTTGCTTGAGTGGAAACAAAAGGGGAAGAGAAAAAAACTTTTGAGGGAATTATTACAATATTAAAACTGAAGAGAAATGGTGCTTTGAGGTTCCAATAAGTTGTCCCCCTCCTCTAAAGCAGAACAGAATTGCAGGTTTTAAATGTGTCTATGCCTCTAAAAGCTATACTGTCTGGGACTCCATTAGCTTTGAGTCCCATTTTGTTTTTTTTTCTTAAACCTCAAAACCTAGTAGAGCTCTAAGCGTTATCTCAACATGCACCAGTCACAGCAGCTGTAAACAAAAGCCTGGTCTCTACTCCACAGTTTAAAATTCCATCATTGGGATTGTCTCTGGGCCTAGGGATAGAGTTGTTCAGGAGCAGTAGGGACTGTCCTTGGGGTGGAAGGAGTAAATGTCTGAAAGCTATCTCATGAATATCAGAAGACTGACCTCTCAAGGGATTAGTTCTCAAAAGAGAACTGGTGATTGAAAAGCCAAAAGGAGGGGCTCCCTCCCGCCCACCCCCCCCCAAAAAAAAACCTGAGTGACCCTTGAGGACCAGATCCTCAAATGACATTGAGAAAACAAAAACCTTGGTTAATCTGGGCTAAGTGTGTGGCCTTAAACATCCAAAAGGAAAGTACAACCAGAAATAAATAAATAGTAACTCCAGAGAAATTGTACTTCAGGTATAAAACTTGAGATCTTAGTAAAAAGACAAAAGAGCACAGTAGTTTTGCCTGTCTTACTGGCAAGTGCAGCTACCCTGTGGCTGCCACTGCTTTTGCCATCCTTCACAGACATGAGACACAGCTTCTCAACCTTCCAATATGGACTGAAGACTCATGTCTCTCCAAGAATCCTCCAGACCTTCAGTGCCAGATGGGGACTGCTGAGACATCCAGCTTGTGGACTGAGCTACTACTGGGGTTTCCACTTCTTCAGAGTATAGACTGCCATTGTTGGGAATATCCAGGCTGTACCATGGAGACCAGTACAAGAAGATCAGATAGGACACGGTGCTTACTGAACCTCATTTGGTGACCCTGGGAAGGGAAAACCCCAGTGTGGAGCACAAGGGCAGAACTGATGGTGGTTTGGGCTTGCCAAGGAGGAGCCTTCAAACATGACATCTTTCAGCCTAATAAAAAAATAATCATAAGCTGAAGATGCTAAAATCTATGATGGAATGCATATATGTATATTTGGAGTGATGGATATTGAAAGGAATAACAACAACAACAAACAATAACAACAACAGAAAAGTCTGCTTCAAAGAACTGACTGAAATGGTGAACTTCTGCTTGAAACAGTAAACTTCTGCATTGTGAATTTTGAGAGAGACAGAAAAAGATGAAAAACATGTTTGGCAGAATGCATGAGTTCTGGTGGGGTGGGGGGGCAGGGAGGGGGACACTGGTCTAGATTTGATTTGTCATATAATTTGATTTGTATGAAATGCACAGAGTTTCAATAAAACATTGGCTAAAAAAAAAGAAAGGAAATCATAGTTTATTTTTATTTTTTACTAAAGTCCAGAAAAAGCAGGGGGTATTGGTTAAACTGATCCTATAAGAAATAGTGAAAAGATATGTGAAGGACAACAGGGAATTACCAATTGCCTACTTCTTTAAAAAGAACCAAGATCAGATATCACATTCATTGTTATTTAAATGAAATATGAAGCAAATCATGCATGCCAAAGATTCCCATTCTCTGAATAGATGAGTCAGCTTTCCATCACTATAATAAAATATCTGAGATTGCCTTATAAAGACCAAAGGCGGGGCTGGAGAGATGGCTCAGCGGTTAAGAGCACCAAATGCTCTTGCAGAGGTCCTGGGTTCGATTCCCAGCACCCACATGGCGGCTAAGAACCATCTTTGACTTCAGTTCCAGGGGAATCCGACCCCCTCTTCTGATCTCCGTGGCATTGCTCGACATGGGTACACAAACCTACATGCAGATAGTACACTCATACACATAAAATTAATAAATAAAATAAAAAAAAAAAAGACCAAAGGCTTCTTTGGGCTCACATTATTGGGACTGCCAGTTCATGGTTGCTGTGTGCCCTTATCTTTAGTCTTTGGTGTGCTATGAGCTCACCATGGAGCCAAACCTCCAGTTTCCTCATCCAGGAAACAATAGACAAGGAAGAGGGGGTTCCCTCTAAGGACCTGAAGCCCTCCTCCTAGGCCGTACCTCCTAAGGTTCCATCACCTTCCTATTCTGCCACCCTACCTACCATGGAGTGCTTCGGAGAACACATTTTATTTTTTTATTTTTATTTTTTTGGTCTTTTCGAGACAGGGTCTCCCTGTAGTCCCAGCTGTCCTGGAACTCACTCTGTAGAACAGGCTGGCCTTGAACTCACAAAGATCCACCTGCCTCTGCCTCCCGAGTGCTAGGATTAAAGGCGTGCGCCACCACGCCCAGCCAGAACACATTTTAACCACAGCACTGGATGGTTCACTTTTCTAAAATGTCAACAAATATACTCAATTTTTCTTAGTGTCTGTGTCTTTCATGGGGGTAGCAAAGTTATTATAAATAAAATGGCTTATTTATCAGCAAAACTTCTCATAGCAAATGATGTTAGATTTGAGGGTTTTTTTTCAATTTTCCATTTTATTTAGGCAATACTTTTACACTTATCTATTACATGTATTATTTCCACTGGTAAAGTAAAAATGTTCTTTCAGGACTAGAAAACATATTAAAGAATGTTCACTTACAAACTACATACCAGAGGTCTGAAGAAGCAAAGGAAAGCATTTGAGGGGCATGGCAACGTCGCCCGCATCTCCAGGAGTAGGCAAGTCTCTACTTGAGTTAATACGAAAAGGAAAACACAGCATAACTTTTTAAGATATTAGATAAGCTACAATGAAATTAAGCAATAAGTAAGTAAGCAGTTCACAGAGCCATTTGAAGAGAATTGGGATGTACAACTCTTGCATTTGAGTCCTGAAATCCAGATGGAGCAAAAGGATTTATTTCTTCTTCTGCCAAGACAGACACACTGTGGTCTGTTTCAATATGCTCTGTCTGAGAGCACATGACAAAAGAAAGCCCCCAGAAACATTAAATCACTAACCATTCAAAACAAGCTAACACGGGGTGGGGGTATTAATCTATTTCCTGTTTCATAGGTTTATTTAATCCCTTTCCTTCTGTGGTTCCTGGTGGCATGGAATATGGCTACAATAAAGTCATATGAAATACACAACTCTGTGTACTTGCATAGAAAGAAGTGTTTTAGACATGCGAATGAAGGCCTATCAAGAAATGACATTGTGAGCATTATATCCAGCTCTTAACCAGTGCTTAGAATAGCTCATCTTGCTTTCTGTAATTTTCTTAAACTGTTTTTTAACTCTAATCTGAGGAGTTAGATTTTAAGAGAAAGCACTTCTAATCGAACCGCAAAATAATTCTTTATCTCTGAATATCAGTGAGTCATTATGGAAAGCCTTGCACAAGTCTCTTATGCTTCCAGCTCTGATTAGTACTAACCCCCCAGAGAAAGCTCCGACACAAAACGAGGGCTCCAAAGTGCTTATAAGGACTCAAGAAAAACGGGTAGTTTCTGATCTGAATGTCATAAGTTTCTGTAAGAAAACCATACAACCCATGGGGAACTTCCAGAATTATGACTTTTTTTTTCTCTTTACCATTCTTTTGAGTTTAAGTGTCTGTTTACATAAGCAAAAAAAGTGTTTAAGCCATCACTGTAATAATTACATTTTAGTTTAAAAAATAAAACTATAATTCTAATTTTATTCTTTTCTTCACTCATTCTTTTCTTTTGATAAATGCTACTAACATCAAAGGGCCTAGATAGACAATGTAAAAGGAGAAAGCCGGGCATGGTGGCACATGCCTTTAATCCTAGCACTTGGGAGGTAGAGGCAGACGAATCTTTGTGAGTTCAAGGCCAGCCTGATCTATAATAGTGAGTTCCAGGACAGCCGGAGCTACAGGGAGACCCTGTCTCAAAAAGACCAAAAAATAAATAAATAAATAAATAAAAAAAAAGATAGAGTTCTCAAAAGCACTGCTAAGCTAAGCCACTTACTAAAATCTAGTGCTTTGTCTTTACAATCATTTTACTACCTCTATGTCCAAATCCAGTTGTCCCCTTGTGGAAAATGTAAGGACATTGTCACTTGATTTTAAAAAGTAAAATTATTGAGTGTTAGGTATGCCTGTAATCCTAGTCCTAGGGAGGCTGAGGCAGGAAGATAACAAATTTGAGGCCAGCCTGGGCTACATGGAAAGACATTGTCTCAAAAAAAAAAGAGGAAGAGGAAGAATGATTAAATGCTTGCCATGAATAGTGTTACTTCTCAGCATATCTGCATTTCTTAATTCATTCATTTGAAATGTACCTTTGTAGTAAAGAAATTTCTAAGCCCCAGAAATTTGGACATAACTGATTCTGGGTTCACAGAGGCCATTAAGGAGGTCGCTATCAAGGGGAGATATTAAATAAAATTAAGGATTTTTTTTTTTTTTTGGTCTCTTCAAGACAGGGTCTCCCTATAGCCCCAGCTGTCCTGGAATTCACTCTGTAGACCAGGCTGGCCTTGAACTCACAAAGATCTGCCTGCCTCTGCCTCCCAAGTTCTAGGATTAAAAGCATGTGCCACCATGCCTGGCTAATGATTTTTAAATTTAATAAAGGTTATAACAGATATGAGCTAAGAGCAAGGCAAAGATGGAATGAGGCATCTTTTTTTGTATTTTTTTTTTTTTTATATTTTTGAGACAGGGTCTCCCTTTTAGTCCCAGCTGGCCTGGAGCTCACTCTGTAGACCAGGCTGGCCTTGAACTCACAGAGATCCACCTGCCTCAGCCTCCCAAGTGCTGGGATTAAAGATGTGCACCACCACGCCCGGCTGGAATGAGGCATCTTTAACCCCTGATGTAGACAAGGCAGGACAGAAGGGGACAGTTCTGTGAGGTTTTAAGATGGTTCAATATGCAGGACTTAAATTTAGAGATGAAAACATAAGAAAAGAAGCCAAGAAGGCCCAGTTTCCACCTAAAACAAATGTCACCATTCATATTATGGAAGGAGAAGTGGAGAGGACTGAGGAAGATTATGTGTCCAGTTGCACTAAGCCCAAGTTGGAAGGTTGGAAAGTACACGATTAATAAATGGATCTTCTGTATGAATAATGGGTAAAGGACATGGATTTTAGACCCATTTACTAATTAATGTAATGAAATTACCTTGTCAAAGCTCAGTTCATTGCTGTGGTGAGCGCTCATGCTGAGAGAGAATGCTGAACCTGGACAGGAATGGAGGTAGTGCAGGCCAGGCAAGGTGTTAAGGAGGGAGGGATCAAAAGTGGGATAAAGGATAGAAAGTGGTGGCGCACCTCTTTAATCCTAGCACTCTGGAGGCACAGGCAGGTGGATCTTTGTGAGTTCAAAGCCAGCCTGGTCTACAGAGAGAGTTCCAGGACAGCTGGGGCTACAGGGAGACCCTGTCTCGAAAAGACAAATAAAAAGAAAGTGGTGATTGCCTTTGCTAACTAGGGCAAAGCTGTAGGAAGAGGCAAAGTTTGCTACTTATCTGTGCTGCAAGAATAAATCCTTTTTATCTTTGAATATACCTTAGCTCAAGCCTCCAATTACTGAACTCCATTCTGAGGTTTTGGTAAATGTTTACAGAATTGATTTCTCCTATTCATGTTTGTTTAAAGCCTAATGAACATTTATCTCCAGAGAGTTGTTTGAGAGTTAATAAGACCATAGTGTGTACTGAAGTTTCCCTTGATGCTTAATGACCATGTATAAATCAAGCAGAGCTCAAATAATTCAAATATTTAGCAATTCTTCGAGGTTTAAAACCTCAGGTTCTTGGGCTGGAGACATGGTTCAGCAGTTAGGAGCACTGATTGCTCTTGCAGAAGACCAGGGTTCAGTTCCCAGCAGTAACCATATGGGTGCTAATGACCAACTGTAACTCGAGTTCCAGGGGATCTGATGCCTTCTTCTGATAATCAAAGCAAAGATTTCCAGGAACCAAATGCACACCACTCCAGGGAAGTGACTCTGTGGAAGGCAAGCAAAGAATGATGGCCTTGGATTGGCACCATGGAGTTCCTGTAGCCAGGAACATCCTGAGACTGGAAACAGGGAACTCATGGTTCCTCTTTAAACTGTCTGGTTTGTCCTCTATCCTTGCTGACTGATTACTTTTTCATGTGATACCTGATTGAAATATACATAAGAAGAACAGGCTGTTTAATTACTCTATGACAAAATTGCTCAGATGTAAGTCTTCGAGCTCCACCTTTGGGCCCACCACCTAGTGGTGCTGAAGCTACAGGATGCTCTGGGGAGTTTTACTTCTTGTCATCAGTTAGAACAGCCTGTCTTTCCATACTACAGAACGTAGGGGAAATGGGTAAAGCTTTCTCCTTGCCATGGCAATCACAGAGACGGCTATCAGGTGGGGCTTGTGCCAGCCTTGGTCTTTCAGAGACCACCATACGCAGAGATCAGTAGTGACCTACCCCGAACAAAATATCAATGATAAACTTAAGCTGCTGCTATGTGCCATTGTTTGTTACTGTACCACGACTTAGTTCACCCTAAGTAATCAGATGGTTCATAATTCTCAGTAGATTTCAAAAGTGCGGTGCTAAATGGAGAGTCTTCCAAAAAGAATTTTCAAACTTCAAAATGTGAAGGGTGTTCAGAATTGTACAAAAATGCACATTTATAACCTCCTGAAAAAAACTGAGAGATGGAGGGGTGCAGGAGAAGGAAGGAGGAAAGGAGGTGGAGGAAGAGGAAGAGGAAGAGGGAGAGAATATGTGTGTGTGTCCTCTCTTGTACAAGCTGTGTGTGTATGTATGTGTGTGTGTGTGGGGGTGTAACCACACACATATATCCACCTTTATACATTCTCCCTTTTCCAGTGATTACTCTGCCTTTCTTATCTGATTTGCTGCTCTGATCATCCGGCCTGGGTGATTGCTTTCTGAGTCATATTGCCAAAGCTTTTCTGTTTCCATTTGTGTTCTATGCAGTGCTGCTATTACATCTTGTCTCCAGCCAGTCCTTCGGTTTATTTAACTTTTGGATATATGTACATGAAAACTGCTCATTCAAAGAAACATCTTTGTAATAATAAATAATTTTTATTAAAAAAGTCCGAATAGTGCTCATGACTACTTCACAGGTTGCACTATACCTAAGTAGTAGCTGTGTTTGTGCCATTTCATTGCTTACAACAGTGTGAAGAATTCCCATTATCATAGTTAAAGCTACGAGATGTTATGAAGAAGATAAAAGCTTATGCCAAATGTATTTTTTTATTTTAATTATTTTTTATGTGTATGAATATACTGTCTGCATGCAGGTTTGTGTACCCGTGTCATGCAATGCCACGGAGGTCAGAAGAGGATGTCAGATTCCCCTGGAACTGGAGTTAAAGACAGTTCTCAGCCGCCATGTGGGTGCTGGGAATTGAACCCGGGTCCTCTACAAGAGCAGTAGGTGCTCTTAACCACTAGGCCATCTCTCCAGCCCCGCCAAATGTATTTCAATTACTTCACATAATCCCTATAACAAACTTACAGCCTTAGAATTGTTATCTACTAGAGAAAATCTATGCTATAGCGAACTTATTTCCTTTGACCTTCACGGTATATTTTAGAGCCAAAAGTCTTAGCTATAATTTAAAATGAGAATTAGGCAATTCTAATTTTGCATCAAAAAATCTGGACTTCATATAAAATATGCTACTTTTTTCAGAGTTAAAATATATCAAAACAGGTTGAGGGTTGGGAGTATACCTCGATAGTAGAGTACTTGATTAGGATGCACAAGGACATGAGTTTAAACTGTAGTAACACATACACACACACACACACACACACCCCAAACACACACACACACACACACACACTCACTAATCAGAACAGGTAGCTGGCTAGAACCAATCCACTAATGTCCCTACTCTGCCAGGTGTATCCATTTACCCTCCTCACTAACTGCCTTTGTTTCCTTCTTTAGTAAACTGTGAAGCCCTGGGCCAGCATGAGTAGGAGGCACCTGCTTATCCAACATGTGACTTTATATCTGTGCTTTGAAAATATGATCATCATTTCACATAACAGAGTTACTAACCAAAGCCATGGAGTAATGGCTATTGAGCTAAATTAAAGTTTTTTAAATCCCTGACCCCAAATACAATTTCTAACATGAATATCAAACCCGGAAACACTTCAGGGACTGATTATGAAACGAGTAAGTTTTTTTTTATTTCCCTATTGGCTTCTGAGACAAACCTGACCTTCCTTCCTTCCCCAGGACAAAGGAAGCATCCTCACAGAGTTCATTGCTGGTACACTGGTGGCAGTCAAAAAAGGTACTTGAAAGCTTCTCATTGAAAAAGAAATTGTCAAATGATGGAAAGGTTTAGAAAAATTTAGCTTTTCACAAGCAGCTGGCTTAAAATTGCCTTGGTTGAAGCTCAGGTGCAGCTAAGTAGTTGAGGATATTCTCAGTCAGCACCAGGCACTGTATTTCACCTCCAAAAATCAGTTCCATCCCCAAGCACCCAGACCAACAAACACCGGGCGGGACACAGGCCCTGTCATTGTCTCCACTGTGAACAGGCCCTTTGAAATCCTACAACTAAGGTGTACATCGGTCCCCAGGACAGCTGCTCCTACACCTGTCCACTTACAGGCAGGATAGCCAAAAGTAAAGCTTGGCCTCAGGCACAGATCAGCATCCAGTTGTTACACATCACCTCCTTAGGTGGGTATCCTTGAACAAGTTTCTTCATATGTAAAACATGCTAAATACCACTCATGTCATAGAGTGACCTTAAGATTCAATATGCGAGCCCACAGGAAGCCCTGATGCTCAATACAGTATGAGCACTTGATAAAGAGTAGTGATGGTTACTAGTAAAGGCAGATTCCCTAATGAACTATTTTCTCAAGTAATACTGTTTTATTCTTTTTCAAGATAGCACATTATTTTCAAGACCTCTAAAACAATCTTGGTTGAGGTTGGTGTGTATTCTCTTCAGAATTATAAAAATGATTGTCTTTTTATAAGTTAAAGAATGACCTTATCCAACAGAAAATGGACTGAAATGGTGAATTGGGAAGGGGGGATGGGTGGGAGAGGGACACGGATGTATATTCAATCAAGGCATATTTAATTGATGTGAGTTCAGCAAGTACTCAGTTTCACCTAGACACTGTCTACCAGGTATACCATGGTGTTGTGTTTTAGGACTTAAGTCTAAAGTAATATGTTTATATTAAACAATATTTGGTTTTACAGACTACTGAAGTAAAAACGGTAATGGCATTCTGAGTAATGTAATAAAATGCTGTTCCACATGACACACCAAAATAATAACAATCAACCAACAAATCATTTACATATGAAATATAGAAGATCCCGCTTGCCTCATGTATAAAAGGCTTCAGCAAGTACTCAGTTCACCTAGACACTGTCTACAGGATACATGGTGTTTTAGGACTTTAGTAAAAGTAATAATGTGTATATTAAACAACATTGGTTTACAGACTCTGATAAAAACGTAATGCATCTCGAGTTAAATGTAGATATAATTTGCTGTTGTCCACATTTGTTTTACCAAATCTCTAGAGCAATAACTTTGGGATTGGCACATACAAATGTTCTATATAATTCTCTGTTGTACAGTATCACCTTGTAGCATTCTCTTTAAGATGATTTAAAGCAAAAATTAAGTTTGCTTCCCAAGTTAATCATATATAGTCACCCAAACAACATGGGTGAATTTGATGAAATCTGTGCCTTGATTCCACCCTATAGTTATGTATAATAAAACTGTCTTCTGGAGACTCATGGGTTAAAAAAAAAAGGGGGGGGGTACAGACAGACATGAAACCTTCTAGTCAAAAACCTTGCAATTCAAATCTTAAAACTAAACTATGGGAAAAGATTTGTTGTTCCAACAGGACAAAATGTCACCAACTTAACGGCTGAGAAAGAAAAGATTACAGCTTTGCATTGGTAGGATGTACCAAAAAGTGGCAACTGAAAGGTTGGACCCGTCTGAACACTGAAAGGAAGAAAAGCCTCAGATTGCCTCAAACATCAACCCTCTGTTGGATCCTACATGTAACAACTATCTATAATGAGTCCTAATGAAACTTATACCTTCTAGTTGCAACAAAGGTTTTGATATGACTTTCTTGCCTCCCCCCCCATAGAACAAGGAGAAAATGACGATGATGAGTCATTTTCCAAACTGTAATTGGAGCAACTATTATAGAGGTAGGATTCGAAAGGTTACTCCTGAACAAACTGTCAGCCCATGAAAGGAAAACAGCCAGAATTGACCAGCAATCCAAGTCAACAGCTCCAGAGAGAGAGGACAAGTTTTACTTCTCAATCCACCTGTGCCCCTTTTCTAAAGCCTAGGGACAATCTGCGGAAGAGGGGGCGTGGTAGAATGTAAAGGCTGCGATTGGGTGAATGGGTGAAACTACAGCGATGTAGTCTGGACACTCATTTGATCAACTTGATTGAAACAAACACCTGTCAACCTCCACTGAAGGTGGGACTGTGGGGGTTTTGCACAACAGCTATAGATTGGTTTTGCACGAAGGATGCTTATACTCATGGATTATCACTTATAGCTAAAAAAATGAAAAAAAAAACCTGAAAGATGTAGGACAGTTATGGCAGAATAACATTATCTGGGATGGGGGGGAGGTGGGTGGAGGAAGAGAAAGGAATATGCCTGATCTGAATTGGAAAATGATGTAAAATGCACAACCATCAATAAAAATTAAATTAAAAAAAAAAAAAAAAAAAAAAAAAAGAATGACCTTATCCTTTGGCCAGTGAGATGGCTGGGCAAACAGGTACTTGCTGCCAAACTTGGTGACTTGAGTTTAATGCCTAGAACCCACAAAGTGGAAGGAGATAGCTGACCCCTGCATTTTGTCCTCTAATTTCCCATGTGTGTATGTTGGCATAGATAGATATAGATAGATAGATAGATAGATAGATAGATAGATAGATAAACAAATACATTTTTAAATAATTATTTTTATCGTCAAAGGTATGGGGACTAGGACTAACCCAATTCAAGAAGAAAATGGCACTAAATATTTCAATGAGAACTTTTTTCTTGAGACAGAATCTCACCAGGTTGGCCTAGAATTCACTGTAATCTTCCTGTCTTGGATTCCCAAGTTCTGGCTTTATAAGTCACTATAAATTGGCTTGATGAGAACATGTCTAAAGAGAGGAACTAAAGAGTATGTTTATAATAACATCAAATAATAATGTTACATTCACAGAAATTCCCCCCCCCCTTTTTTTTTGGTCTTTTTGAGACAGGGTCTCCCTGGAACTCTGGCTATCTTGGAACTCATTCTGTAGACCAGGCTGGCCTTGAACTCACAGAGATCCACCTGCCTCTGCCTCCCAAAATTCCCCTTCTTAATAAAGAGCTCTCAGCTCAAATTTCTTTATTATTCAGAAGAGGCACTATATTTCTACAAAAAAATCCTAAAACTAATAATTGAATATTTGAACATATTAACTATGTATACTGCAGATATTTCTCTTTTCTGATGTGATAGTTGAAGATAGAACTCTATACACTAGTATGCAGATTATAAATATGCATGATATAATCCCATAAATACTTAAAAGGAAAAATTCTAGCAAGACATTTCATGAATGTGAATTCCGTTATTTCTACTGCTTTTCCCATAAGCGTTTATTTATTCTGGTAGAGGGTGTGCAAAATACATGCCTTGATTCCTTCCAAATCTCTCTATTTTCTATTGGATTATATCTACTGCAATACAACTGGAAATTTTACTTTCCTAGAGGAATTCTGTATTACTTGCCCAGAAGAAATGCATTTAATTCAGTGCAGTTTCATTAGCTCATGCCAAGGGAACCTTGTGTCTTGATCTGCCTTCATTGTTTGTGTCATGACAAGATCTGTCTTGTTCATCTCCAGTGTCCCTTCCCTCTCTAGTTTTACCTTTCTGTCTCTCTTACCATTCTGGGATTCCTGTTACAGAGGTTACTGTTTGTTAGATGTTTAATTGACCTCTAGTATATCAGTTGTCAAGTAATAAAGGATTGTGAATAGTAATAGATTCAAGCCAGGACAATTATTTCTGGGTCAGATGGATATATCAGAGACACCAATATTGACTATTCAGTTCTACAAGAGAGCAGTTATCCACACAGGGAAGAAACAGCCACAGGACACCTGCAACACAGGCGTAGGCTGATGCTAGGAAAGAAATAGACAAATACAGCCCATTAAAGGAAAAGCTTGCTCATTAAGACTTACCATTGCTACCACTAAGGGATGGAGGAGTAGCAAGTCCAAAATACTGTTAGCTATTAAAGTGGCTGGCAGCCTAGCCATGTTTTAAACCATATCAACAACTGCATAGCATCGCTACTTGCTTCCTGAGTAATGTAATGAATCCTGCTATATTTACCTTTCATTTCTTTTTTACAAAATAAAACTCCTTAAAGCATTAAAAGATTAAGAGAAAAGGGCAACCCTTTCTAATTTTTTATTAATGATAAAATACACAGAGTGTAAAACTGATAACTGTAACCATTTTTAAGGATATAATTCAGGGTATTAAGTATTCAGGATCTGGCAAATTTGAAAATCTGTATCCATTAAACATTAAATCCTCCATTTCCTTCCCAACAGCCCCTCTCAATAATCTGTTTTATGTCTCTGTGTTGCCAACTACTCTGAAGGCCTTGTGTAATGAGAACCACTCACATCTTCCAGACTAATCCGTATTAGGGGATAGACCAGAAATTCCCTTTTCTCCAGTTATGGTGGCACACGCCTTGCAATCTCAACACTACAGATCAAGAGGCATGAGGGCGAGTTCAAGACTTTCAAGGACATATTGTGATGCAATAAACTTGTCTATATACTTTGATCAGATTCAGAAGTTAACAGTCAGACCAGAGACCCAGGTATGCAGAAGCAGCATACTGTTTGCCAGCTACAGCTCTAAGATCACATGTGCAGCTGTCTGCTGGGAAACTTGGGGGTCAGCGGTCAATGGGTGCTACTGTGCTAAGACTGGAGCTGTACAAAGTTAATCACAATTTACCATCTAAGCCTTCCCTGGGAAAGTATAAGCTTTTAATATACTCATGGACAGAAAAGGGGTTACATCAGAGATTCTGCCAGTGGGATTGCTGTTTGACTGGTGGGAAAGATTTGTGCTGTTTCCTATTCTTCCATCTCCCAGAATCCTCTCAGAAGACATTCTTTTTTAATGTATTTTTAATTGAATTTTTGTGCATTTCATACCAAACATCTTAATCATCTTTATAGCTTCTTTCCCATCTGTATCTCTCCATAGCCCCACAAGCAGCAGCTTTAATGCCTTCTGTCAAATATATTAAGGCCTATCAAGCTAAGTCTGTGTACCCAGATATCCCTCAGTGCATATTCATCCACTGGAGTCTAGTCATCCTATCTAGAGTCTGTCCTATAAAGAAGATCAACTCTCCCTCACTCACCAGTAATCAGCAGCCAATAGTTCTTCAGCTAAGGTTGAGGTCTACTACCCATTTCCCTAGTTTTATGCTGGGTTTTCTTGGATTGAGTTTGCATAGGTCCTGTGCATGCTGACACCATTGCCATGAGTTCATATGAGCAAGTTCCTAGAGGCCTGGAAAACTGTTTTATTATGGTCATTCGCAAGCCCTGGCTCTTACAATCTTTCTCCCCTCTCCTCTGTAATGGTCTGTGAGCCTTGGATGGGTGAGATTTAATATGAGTTTAGTACAAGGACACACTTTTAGTCAAATAAATTTTAGTTTTTGTTTACAATATCACAGACCAATAAAAACAAGGCCACTTGAAGGCACTGTGTTTATAACATTTGAAAAACATATACAGCCAGACATGGTGGTAGCCACTGTCATCTCAGCACTTGGGGAGCAGAGGTAGAAGGGTGACAGTTTGAGGCCATGCAGAGCTATGAAGCAAGATCTTATCTCAAAAATAAAAAGTTATATAGAGAGAAATTTAAAAAAATGAATACTAATATTAGTACTTTTGTACCAAGACTGTGAATGCAAATTGAAAAAAAAATTTAACAAAATAATGTTAGGCAGAGTACAGAAATATCTTCCAAAGTAATACTAGAATCAGACAAGGGAAAACGTCTCAACTGTAAAGGTATCTGCCATAATAGTCCGGATGACCTCGATGGCTAGAACTGATATAACATGGAAGAGAACGTGGTTATCTATCTTCTAGTCTCTACATGTGTGCCAAAGTATGTGCACATCCACACATCACACACATGCATTATAAATTAAAAATGTTAATATTAGATAATAAAATCTTATTTATAAAACTTATGGCTGCTGCCAGGTGTGATGGCACATGCCTTTAATCCCAGCACTGAGGAGGCAGAGGCAGGCAGATCTCTCTGAATTCAAGGCCAGCCTGATCTACAGAGTGAATTCCAAGCCAGCTTGGGCTACAGGGAGACTCTATCTCAAAAAGACCAAAAAAAAAAAAAAAAAAAACTGATATAACAGTCTAATTAAGGGTTTTGCCTTAACGTTATTGATAAAACTCCATCTTGATTCATTTATAACTTTAACAATTGGTAGGTGGATGAATGACATTTTATTAAACAAAACAGGTAAACAAAATAAACTCATCAGATCTTCATCTTTCTTGATTTATGCATTAACTTAACTGTGGTTTTATTTTTATTTTGCTCTGGCTTGGGTACATTATCATTGAACATGCTATAAACAACTTCTCACTTAAACACAAACTATAAGCAATTGAAGGGTGGCTCACCGGGGACGTAAGCTTCTCTCTGCAGTTCAAAAATTATGAAGCATGTAGCCTAGTGTCTCACAAAACTGTTGCGGTAACAATTGTGTCTAAGCAACAGACTTACTATTTTCAAGAAATTAAAGTCATTGTCCTGCTGTCTATTACTTTATAGGTCAGCAATAATCATACTTGAAGGATCTGTAACTGTTATCAGATATTACCAGATGTTAGCAAATTCAGTGAAGAAGCCAGGCTTTGACAGGTCAAAGTAATGTGTAATGTAAACTGCTCTGGAATAAAACTTATAACTCTCTGAGTCATCTGAAAAGGTGAATGAAAAAAAGAGTTGTTTTCCAGAATCTGCATTTCTTTTTAGTAGTCGGGATCTCACTGCAGTGCCAGGCTGCTCCTGAGTTCCCTGTGCTCCAGCTTCATGTTCCTTCCTGTTGGGATTATAGTCATTCACCATAAGGGACGACGTTTTACCCGGCGGTTCCAAGTCATCAACACAAACATAGCAAATACCATGACTCCCTCCTCTTTTCTTTATTTCTTTCTAATTTTCCTTTCTTTTTTTTTTTTTTTTTTTTTTTTTTGTCTTTTCGAGACAGGGTCTCTATGTAGCCCCAGCTGGCCTGGAACTCGCTCTGTAAACCAGGCTGGCCTTGAACTCGCAAAGATCCGCCTGCCTCTGCCTCCCAAGTGCTAGGATTAAAGGCATGCACCACCATGCCCCGCTCTTTCTAATTTTTCTATTTATTTACTTAGTGGTCCCAAGGATCAAACCTTGGGACCTTGCACGTGCTGCGGAAGTGTTCTACGACTGAGTGACAAGAGGTTAGAGCAGCCTAACCCTGCTCTTCTCCATAGTTGCTTTACACATAGCTTCTTTACTAGGACAGGAAATAACAATTGGGATTGCATAGTTTGGTACAGCCAGCATTAGCGTGGCTTTCCATGTGCAGCATTAATAACAGTAGTTAGCCAGGCGTGGCAGTGCACACCTTTAATCCCAGCACTTGGGAGGCAGAAGCAGGTGGATCTCTGTGAATTCAAAGCCAGCCTGGTCTACATAGTGAGCTTCAGGGCAGCCTGGACTAAAGGGAGACCCTGTCTTAAAAAAGACCAATAATAATAATAATAATAATAATAATACAGTAGCCATGCAGGTGACAGAAAATAATCTTATGATTGAAAACAATCCAATAATCCTCATTTTAGAATTGTGAGTAGCTGCTGAAATATCTTTCTAGAAGCTCAAGTTCAGGTACATATCCTTTTCTGCAAATAAAGAAAGCTTTCATGCTCATTAGAAAGGAAGATCACAAATTCAAGTGTCAGTCAGAGTGCACCAACATCCTTCTTTTTTGACGCCTTACTCTTCCCCACATCAAGATTCCTGGCCCTTAAGCTTTTTAAAGTACTGATACTGAAGTAGTATTTAACTATGAAATGAAAAGTTAGATGTTGTCAGTGCTTCCTGAATCCTGCAGATCATGGAATCACCCAGAAAGTTGTGGGAAGGGAGTAGAGGTGCAACTGCACTCTAGCCCAAACTCAGAATTGCACCATTCAGCATGAAAGGATGTCGGATGCAGGGTTAAATCTAGGAGACTGTTTTTGTTTTGTTTTGTTTTGTTTTGTTTTGTTTTGTTTTGTTTTTAAAGCCAATGTTTTATTGAAGCTCTGTGCATTTCATAAAAAATTACATTACAAATCAAATCTAGACCCGTGCCCCGCTCCCTGCCTCCCCACCCCACCAGAGCTCATGCATTCTGCCAAACACGTTTTTCATCTTTTTCTCAGGCTCTCTCAAAATTCTTTATGCAGAAGTTTACTGTTTCAGTCAGTTCTTTGACGCAGTCTTTTCTGTTGTTGATGTTGTTCTTGTTGTTGTTATTCCTTCCAATATGCATCACTCCAAAATATGCACATATGCATCCCACATATATCATAGGTTTTAGCATCTTCAGCCTATAATTTTTTAATTATGCTGAAAGATATCATGTTTGAAGGCTCCTCCTTGGCAAGCCCAAACCACCATCAGTTCTGCCCCTTGTGCTCCACACTGGGGTTTTCCCGTCCCATAGTCACCAAATGAGGTCCAGTAAGCACCACATCCTGTCTTGATCTTCCTGTACTGGTCTCCATGATACAGCTTGGGTAGTCCAACAATGGCAGTCTATTCTCTGAAGAAGTGGAAACCCCAGTAGTAACTCAGTCCACAAGTTGGATGTTTCAGCAGTCCCCATCTGGCACTGAACGTTTGGAGGATTCTTGGAGAGACATGAGTCTTTAGTCCATATTGGAAGGTTGAAAAGCTGTGTCTTCTCATGTCTTTGAAGGATGGCAAAAGCAGTGGCAGCCACAGGGTAACTGCACTTGCCAGGCAAAACAACTGTGCTCTTTTGTCTTTTTACTAAGATCTCAAGTTTTATACCTGAAGNTATATATATATATTTGTACAAGATTATGTTACAAATTGAATATAGATCCATGTCCTCCTCCCAACCCCCCTACCCCACCAGATTCACCCTTTCAGTCAGTTCTTTGATGCAGTCTTTTCTGTTGTTGGTGTTGTTGTTGTTCTTTCCAATATGCATCACTCCCAACAAGAAATATTTACAACTGGGTAATTGGCGCTAGCATCCACAGATGAGGGATACCATTCATCATTTGTTTTTCTGGGACTGTGTTACTTCACTTAACATAATATCTTTTAGTTCCATCCATTTATCTACAAAGTTCATGATGTTATCTTTTTTTACTGATGCATAGAACTCCATTGTGTAGATGTACCACATTTTCTCTATCCACTTGTCAGTTGAGGGGCACTTGTCAGTTGGGTTGGTTCCAGCTTTTTGCTATTGTGAACAGAGCTGCAATAAATATAGCTGTGCATGTATCTCTGTGGTAAGATGAGTCTTGTGGGTATATACCCAGGAGCGGCATGACTGGGTCAGGTGGAAAGCTCATTTTGACTCTTCCAAGGGTCCTCCACACTGCTTTCCATAGTGGCTGTACAAGTTTACATTCCCACCAGCAGTGGATAATGAGGGCATCTTGCTGAGTGAGATGTACTTCGTTCATATAAACTGGGAGATGGCGACACCTGTCAATGTTTCTTACACCATCAACTAGCTGTTAACCTTTCTCTGTAAAGGTTCCCTTGTGAACACTCCAGGCTTTGGTGTCATCAAGTCTCTGCTGTGACTACTCAGCTCTGCTGATAGGGAGCAAAAGTATTCACAAGAATCAAGAAATTGAGTGCAGCTGGGGTCTTGTAAAACTGAGATTTGATCGGGGCTGGAGAGATAGCCTAGCGGTTAAGAGCACCGACTGCTCTTGCAGAGGACCCGGGTTCCATCCCCAGCACACACATGGTGGCTGAGAACCATCTGTAACTCCAATTCCAGGAGAACTCCAGTTCCAGGGGAATCCGAGACCCTCTTCTGACCTCTGAGGCATTGCACAACATGGGTACACAAACCTGCATGCAGACAGTACATTCATACACATAGAAAATAAATAAATAAAATTTAAAAAACCTGAGATTTGAATTTCATTTCATTATCATGTGGAGTGGAGCTTCATTCTTCTGATTTCATTTCAGCCCCAAAGCATTCTTAGATACTGAGCAATACAAAATCGGGTGGTGAACAGTTTACTGGCCCTAGCCCTAAGTGGAAATGCCAAAATATTAGTATGTATCCCATAATAAAAGTGCAGAGACAGGTCACCCACATGGTTTCCCTTCTGTCTTTCCTTCCTTCTGTCCTCCACCCAGCTCTCCCTACCTCCTTCCCTTCTTTTCTTTCTTGCTTTTATTTCACGCTTAGCAACCAGGACGCACATTGTAGCCCAGGCTGGCACTGAGCTTGGAGCAATCCTTCTCGGTCTCTCAAGTGCATTTTTATTTTCAGTGGTAGTAGCAGAAGCACAGTGGTTAGAACAGCACTGCAGATATGGGCAGCGTATTCCTCCTGTATCACCTCACTTCCAATTGGTTCTGTTGCGTAACTAACATAGTACTCAAATGGGGGGGGGGGTGCGTGCGCGTATGTGTGTGTGTGTGTGTGTGTGTGTGTGTGTGTGTGTGTGTGTGTGTGTTTACTGCTGCCAACCCATCCTTTTGCCTGGCAGTATTGCAGTTACTATTTAGCACGCAGGCTTCCAGGCTGTTCCTCCATATATTCCTACCATTCATAGAGAGATGACATCTAGAAATTTCTATCTTATGAAACCTCCTCTAGGGACTCATATGATCTAGATCTAGATGCTTAAGTAGGTAATTACTGGAATCAAGAACTAGATCTACAATAAATGTAATGTTCATGATGCAGTTAAGCTCCACCTTTCTGTATACTCTAAGGCTGATCCTATTAAGTCTGAATTTGAAATCACTTTCCTTAGGTAATATAAGTCAAGTAGAACTACATACCAGTGTAAGCATCAAAGGTGAGTCAGGGGCTGGCAAAATGGCTCAGTAGGTAAAAGCCATTTGAAGTCTGAGGCCTGAGTTCAACTCCTAGAATCAATGTAAACGTGGAAGGAAAAAAAATGATGTCTAAAAGTTGTCCTCTGACCTCCACGGGTTACCAGTCACATCTGTCACATCATAAATGCTTATGCACACAAAAATTATCAACAGATATTTTAAAGTAAGTCAGTATCGTTGACCACGAAGTCCTGGCAGCAAGAAAAACTTCAGAGCTACTTTGAAATGGCACTCATTGAACAGCAATGCTAAACAAGAAGCATTTGGGGGATTAGGCCGTAAGTAGTCACTCTAGGGTGAAGTGACATGGCTACAAGCAGGCAGGTTAAAAGAAATGCTCTCCTACTGCTTTTCTTTGTTTTAATTTAATTTTATTTATTTTTTATGTATATGAATATACTGTCTGCTTGTAGGCTGGTGCACCCATGTCATGCAATGCTGCAGAGATCAGAAGAGGGAGTTGGATTCCCCTGGAACTGGAGTTAAAGATGGTTCTCAGCCACCATGTGGGTGCTGGGGATCGAACCCGTGTCCTCTGCAAGAGCAGTCGGTGCTCTTAACTGCTAGGCCATCTCTCCAGCCCCACTCTCCCACTGCTTTTCAAATGCTGTGACAATCATGGACCACTGCAAAACTCAGCAGCACACAAAGCAAGCAAGCCCACAGTAATCAGAGATGGCAAGGCTCTGTCTGAGCAAAGAGGCTGGGCAAGCCGCATGTCTGTGACAACTTTGCTTTAAACAGTGGTGACAGCTATGAACCAAAGGGCACCCTTGCTTGAAATAAACTGCTCTGTAGCGTCTCTCAGCGCAAATAGCAATGCTCATCAGAAAGTAGCATCCTGAATACAAAAGACAAACCTGGCTATGTCAGTCCTGCAATGGGTCAAACCTTTAAAGAGGCTATTATTCTCTTCATCATTTCTTCTATCCCCAAGCTTACACTGCCTTGATCCCAATTTCTACTACTGTCCTTCATGTTCCTCATCATTCCTTTCTATTAAAGTTTGCTGGTCCACTTTATAGCCCCAACTTGCCATCATATGACCGGCATCCTGTAAGTCTGACTACAGGCATCTGATCATAGTAAATGCTTCCACTAACCTGGTATCTCATTGAGAAATATTTTGTAACATGCCCAGAGAAATGTACTGAATCTTATACCTGTATTATGTCATCTCATTATGATTAGAGATCAATGAAGAAGAAAGAATGTAAAGAGCAAGAAAACCCATCTCGCTTTGGGCCAAGCACTGTGCTCAAGTGATCTATATAGACATTACATTGATATTCAAACAAGATTGGAAGCTGCTGCTCCAATCCTTTTAATAAAAGGCAAAAACAATAGATGAAAAACCTGAAAACAAGTAACATTTCTTACGCTCTGGTAGAACAATGCGACAACAGAGAAAAGGTTGCCTTAGAAGCTGGAGAGAGAGCTTAAGGGGGGACCTGATTTCACCCTGTTGTGATTTTTACATCTAAGTATTCTACCAATACCAAATTCTCACCATGATACTGAACACAAAACTTTATGTTTTCCTCACAGGGAGAAGAAAATTCACCATTGTGAAAGATGCCCAGAGCTTTCCATTTTCCTTAGGGATAATATTTTAGCAATGCCTAATTTACTGCAAGGCCTAACTAACCTAGGAGAGGCACTATATCAAAAGCTATAGAAAGAGGGAAGTGTCTGACCCCAGCTCACTAGAGACCAAGACCTAACCACAAGACTCTAGTGGACATCTCAGCCTCTGGGCACCCTGACCTCAACAACTAGTAAGCGCAGTTTAACTCATAATCAAACAAACATACACCTTTCTACTAAAAGCCTATTTATCTCAATTCCTTGCACAGTTTATCATATGTAGCTTTCAATAAAATTTACATTAATCCCAGCATTCTGGAGGCTGAAATAGAAGATCAGTGAGCTTGTGGCCAGCTCTAGTCATATAGAAAGACTTTGTCTCGAAAACGAAAATGAAAAAAAATAGGTAAAATACACAATATAAATCAAGCACAGTATAATGCTTGTAATCACAGCACTTGGGAAGCTGAGGAGAGAGAATTGCCATGAAATAAAAGCCAGCCTGATGACAGAGAAAGACATTGTCTCAGAAACAATGAAAGAAAGAAAAAAAGGAACATCCAAAACTGAGCTTCAAAGATAAAAATGAAAGACCAAAAACAGTAACAGCAAAATATATAACAGATGATCCAAGATTAAGACACAATTACATAAACTGGGCATGGTGTCCCACAACCTTAATCCCAGAACTTTGGAGGCAGAAGCAGGAAGGTCTCCGTGAGATCAAGGCTAGCCTAGTCCACATAGCAAGTTCAGCTGTAGACAGTTCAGGAGACCCTGTCTACAAAAAGAGACACACAAGTAGGTAATGTGAAACACATGTAATGAGAATTTCAGGGGAAGGAACAGAAGAAATACTTGAAGTGAAATGCTGAGAGTTTTCTGTAATTGATGACAGATATAAAACCACAGTTCTGGGAAGCTCCGAGAATATGAAACAAAACAAACAGCCAAACTCCTTGCCTAGATGTACAGCATTCAAAGTGATCACAATTAAAGGCATAAACAGCTAGGGGTGTGGTTCCTTAGTGGAGGGCTTGCCTGGCATGTGCAGGCCCTGAGTTCAATCTCTGGACTGAAAGAAAAAATCAGAGATTATACAAACAGATTTTAAGCTAAATATAATCTACAAGAAATCTATTTTAAATAAAAAGTCACAGGTAAATGAAAGCGAGGGGAGAAGCCCGGTATGAGGTGATCCCAGGTTCTCGGAGCCAAAGGATTATATGTTCAAGGCCATGCTGGACAAGTTACAAGGTCTTATCTCAAAGCAAAATAAAGAAAGAACAAGAACTATGCTATAGCTCAGTGATTGTGTTGGCCTTGCATGTGAAAGGCTTTGGTCTAATAAAAAAGAAAAAGAAAACTTAAGGAAAAGGGGGTGTCATGCCAACACTCATCAGAGCAAAGTGGAAACAGCAAGAGTTGGGACGGACTTTAGAGCAAGAAACTATCAGGAAGGCAGAAGGGAATTACACACTCATGAAAGGATCACAGAAAACAAAGTCCTTAGTGTGTACGCATCTAATGATACAGCAGCAAAAGACACGAGGCAAAAACTGGTAAATAAATAAATAAATAAATAAATAAGAAGGAAAGCTTTTTATTTTAAAAATTTTCAACCAGTTCTCTGAAGTAAGTACTATTATTATCACTACATTCTGGAAGAGAAAATCTACTGTGGGAAGGTAAGTAACCAGTTTAAATCACATGACTGGTGAATGGTGGAAAGATGGCTGAGGAGCGCAGCCAAGACTCAACTCCTAAAAACTGACACAGGTTCTAAAAATATCCATTCATACACAAATCCATGCACCTTAGATCAGCATGTCAGCTCTGTAGATGAGAAACTAGATCAGAGGGAAAGGAAGACGGGAAAACTGCAGCTTTTGTTGGCAGATCAGGCCCTAGACAGGGTGATGGGTGCTAACAGCTCCACGCTCATGTTAAATAAGTTGTAATTCCCATTCCAGAAACTTTATATTTGAAAGTCAGCCACCTTTACAATGTATGTGTCTTCTTTAAAACAGCCTTTCAAATGCTTAGCATTTATTTTGTTTTTCTCCCACAGGGGGAGGGAAATATTGAGACCAAGCAGGGAAGAACAAGTCCTGTCACTTCCCCTCACCCTCAGTCCTGGATTCCCTGTCCTTGCCCCTGGGTGACTCGGTTTTCTTCTACCAGCAACTTAGCATACCTCCATAGTCTAACGGTTCTAAATAATGAGCACTTGTGTTTTAGAATGTCTGTTCCCTGGGGACTGGAGAGATGGCCTAGCGGTTGGGAGCACCGATGATCTTGCAGAGGACCTGGGTTCTGTCCCCAGCACCCACATGGCAGCTGAGAACCCTCTGTAACTCCAATTCCAGGAGAACTCCAGTTCCAGGGAAATCCGAGACCCTCTTCTGACCTCCGCAGCATTGCACGACACGGGTGCACAGACCTGCATGCAGACAGTACATTCATACACATACAAAGATAAATAATAATAAAAAAAAAAATTAAAAAAAAAAAAAAAAGAATGTCTGTTCCCTGCTCCTCATCCCATTTGCATTCTAATTGTGGTAAGGAATCCTCTCAATGTGAAATAAAACTTTTGTTTCATTCACTGGATGGGTCACTCAGCACTATTGTTGAAAACCTGTTCAAACTACCCATTCAACAGAAATTTCCAATGAATTTTGATGCCAGGTGTAACTCTAAACAAATCCTCCCTCTGCTGGAACCTGGGGTTATTCGGTGAGATACGTCCTATCTTTAAAATGTGAATCAAGCAGATTACTTCAAGGCAATGCGGGAGCAAGCATATGGCTTTGCAGTACAAACTGTGCAAACTAAGTGAGCAGCAGAAAGAATGGAATAGAGTCAGTCACAGTAAGCTTCTTACAAGAAAAAGTGAAGGCTCAACGTGCACATTAGAAGCATCTTTGGGGGAAGAAAGGGGAGTCGGGGCCAGGGCTCTCCTCCTCCCAGCAATCATTAATGTACACAACATCACAGAAAGCAGAACAGTCTCTGTACAAGACAAACCAGGTTACATTTATTAAAATAATAATTTCTGGGCTGGAGAGATGGCCTAGCGGTTAAGAGCGCCGACCGCTCTTACAGAGGACCCGGGTTCGATCCCCAGCACCCACAATGGCAGCCGAGAACCATCTGAAACTCCAATTCCAGGAGAACTCCAGTTCCAGGGGAATCCGAGACCCTCTTCTGACCTCCGCGGCATTGCACGACACGGGTGCACAGACTTGCATGCAGACAGTACATTCATACACATACAGAAATAAATAAAAAAATTAATTAAAAAAATAATAAAATAATAATTTCTAAGTGTAAGCTATAAAAAAATAGCAGCTCTTCCCAGAGAGCTAAGAGCAGCTCACTTGCAGAATCTTGTAGTAATTAGGGGCACTTAAGACTTAAAGAAGCAGTCTCTGTCACATACTGCACTCTCCCTAAGGCATTGGCTGGTCACAGTTTGCTCCTCATTAACACTGGCTAACATCTGATGAAAATGCCTGATTGAAGTTCTGCCTGCTCTTGTTGGAACTTTATCTGCAAGAGCAGCCTCTGGCCTCTGGCCTAAGCCCCTGCAAGACTTCTGCTCCACAGGGAGGCAGTAGGCTGCCCCTTGGCAGAGACTCAACAATTCACTGAGAAGCAAGAGGTCTTAGAAGAGGCCTGGGACTGAAGACAGGGTTTTCCCTTGCTCAAGCTGTTTGATAACTCTGTCTAGCACATACAAGCTTTGCATTTTGTGGCTAAGACTAAAAGCCCAACTGGCTTTCTTAACTTGGCCTCTTGTTTGTCAGCCCAAGTAAGTGTCTATTCTTCATTGATTTATGGACACCCTTGGTGCACAAACCCATGAGTGAAGCTTTTTTGGCAGGTACAGTGATGCCTCCAATAAAAAAAGCAAAACAACTAAAATTCCCAGGTTACTTTGCTTTTATTCTCGTTTTTATTTTATGTGTATGAGTGTTATGCCTCCATGTATATGAATGCATCCCTGCTGCGCAATGCCTGGAGAGGACAGAAGAGGGTGTTGCAGTCCCTGAAACTGGAATTATGGACAGTTGTTAGCCACCGTGTGAGTGCTGGGATTAGAACCTGGGTCTCTCCAGCTCAGGAGACTTAGTTTTTAATCAGGGCAGTTTATCAGTTATTCATCTCCAGGTCCTGAAAAAGTTGTTCAGTCACCATGATCTGATTGTGGGCTGAATATTGTGAAATAAAGTGCCCAGAAAGAAAATCCAGCATCTTGGACTGAACTTCCAGCAAGGCTGAGCAGCTGATTAGCGCTTGAATGACTGTGGAGAATTTGGAATGCTGCCTATCCAGAACCTATCTGCAAATCATCTACTGATGTCTTTAACCCCATACATAGCCACGCCTTGTCTACCTCTGTTTCTGAATTAACATTCTTGTGACTAATAACATGTATTAACTTAGCAGACCACCAGGTCCCACCAATCAAAAGGCTAATTATGCCATCAGATAGCATCTGAGACCTATAGTAGAAACCACCCCTGCTTTCCCATGAGCAGCCTACTGAATGTATCCACCAATGTATTTGAAAGGTGTCTTGATTTATGACTTTTCTTTTTCTCTTACTATAAAACCATAATTCATGAAAGGAAACAGCCAGAACTGATCAAAGTCCAAAACGACATCTCCAGAAAAAGCAGACTGTTTTGCTTCTCATCCACCTGTACCCCTTTTCTAAGCCTAGGGAACAATCTGTGGAAGAGGGGGCATGGTAAGGGCTGTGATTGGGGTGAATGGTGAAACTACAGCAATATAGACTGGATGCTTATTTGATCAACTTGATTGAACATACAAGCCCCTCCAGCTGGATGGTGGGAGCCTTGGGCTGTGTGGGTTTGGGCACAGCTGCTTGCAAATTGGTTTTACATGAAGGATGCTTGTACTCATAACATTACTTATTGTTAAAAAGAGATAAAAGAAAGTATATATAAAAAAATAAAACCATAATAATGCAACTGTTACCATGTGGAACATGGAAATGGGATTACCTGAATCTATGTTCCCCAGCCATGATCACTCATACATGGCTCCAGATAAAGTATCTCTTAACCCCTTTGAGGTAAGAGGTACGCTTTTGTGTCACACTGCGATTTTGAACGGATCTCCCAACATGCTGAAGCCAGGCCACTAATGTGCTTTTTCACAGAAGTGCTCAGGTTGTTTGCAAATCCCCAAAATGAAAACAAATCCCAAGTTGGTATACTCAGGAGTGACAAGCATTTCAAGGACTTTCTAGGAAGCTGATTTGTTGGAGATTAACTTCTAATTTGCAGTCTGCATACATTTTAATGAACCACCAGCAGCCTACAGCAATGTGTTTATATTCTGTTGATAAAATGGCTCAAAATGGCTTGTGTCAAAACTTGTGGGAGTCTTAAAATGGATCCTCCATCATAACCAATGTAAAGTACTGACCAAGGAAAACCAAATTACTCAAAGTTGGGGGGCGGGGGCGCAGGGAGATGCTCAAAAGAAAGGACCTCCTATTTATAAGAGTAATGGGAGAAAGCAATTTTTCCTTTTTCATTTCCTACAAAGTGTTCAAGATGCAATGTAGAATAGTCCCAAAATACAGTTTCCAGTGTCAGATTGTGGGATAAAATAATTCCCCATTTATTTAGCTGTGTTGTCTGACCTTTAGGCCCTCCACCTGTAAATTGGGAATAAGAGTATTTAGTTGGGGTAAGATTGAACAGGTACCCTTTGCCTGATACAGAGTAAATGCCAATTAATCAACGTTATTAATGTTTTTATCAGGTACCCAGTAAAAACAAGTATCACCTATATCTTACTTTTAAGGCATTTATAATCCAAAGGGTAAATCTTCCTGTAGCAAACCCACAATCTAGGAAAATACTGAGAGCCTCATGTTTGCTCTGGGTAGGCCTTTCATCAAGACTGTCTTTCTATCTAGAAGAACACATAACTTATTTGTGTTAGTTTTCCATCATTATAACAAAATGCCTGCAAAATTATTAAAAAGAAAATGTTTATTTTGGCTTCTGGTTTCTATCCAATATCAAGCGGCGCCATTTCTTCAGGCCACTGACAAGGAAGCACATTACAAGAAGCAAGGGGTAAAGAAAACCACTCTCATCATGGGTTGATGAACATGGGAAGCAAACAGGAAGAGACCAGACACCCTCTAGCTCCTTTCAGGCTGTACCCGCAGTGGCCCAAGGCCTTTCCACAAGGCTCTATCTCTCCTTCATCACACCAACCTCTCGGAGCACCACCCCTCTGGAACAGCCTTTAGACACACGAATCATAACAGGGACTAGAGAAGACTTCACATATGCTTGGGGGAAGGAGTGGGAGATGCAAAAGAAGTATTTCTGATACATGGCAGGAAAGAATAAAATGACGGAACTACATGTTTATGCTGATGTGGAGATGAGCTCCAGTTCTACAGTCTCCTAGGAGGAACATGTAAATTGGAGCCTCTGTGCCGGAAATTACAGAGATGGCAGAACAGGAGAGGCCTGCGCTGTGCAGTAGCAGACGCTCCTAAAGCTTTCTTTTCCAGTTCAAGAACGAAATTTCTGAACTATGATGCCTCGTCATTTCAATACCTTTACATTCACCCTCCCCTCTGCACTACATTCTTTTAGCTCCTGTTTCTCCTCTATATAACTTTTTCTAAAATAAAGAACATAAGGCATAAAATCCACAGACAAATCATCTACCCATGCCTGTTTATTTTGATTCTTAACTGGATTCACAATCTATAATTGATCTTTTTTTTTTTTTTTTTGGTCTTTTTGAGACAGGGTCTCCCTGTGTAGCCTCAGCCACCCTGGAACTTACTACGTAGACCAGGCTGGCCTTGAACTCACAGAGATCCACCTGCCTCTGCCTCCTGAGTGCTGGGATCAAAGGCATGTGCCACCACACCCAGCTTATAATTGATTCTTATAAAACCTAAAGAGATATTATTAAACCATAACTCAGAGACTGAGCTGTAGCTCAGTCGTTAGGATCCTTAGTTCAGCATACAGGAGGCCCTGAGTTCTATCCCCAGCACTGCATGAACTCAGGCTTGGTAGTCAATGCCCATTATCCCAGCCCTTTGGGAGTAGAGGCAGGAGAATAAACAGTTCAAGCTAGCTTGGTCTACAAAAGAGCTTATCTAAAAATAAATAAATAACCAGATGGTATCACTTTATTAATTATATGCATAAAGTTTCCCTTTGAGCTCAGAAGGAAAAGCAAAGTCCTCATGATGTGCATGCCTACAACAGACACTTAAAGCAAAGTAATTAAACAGAATATAAGCCTTCTATCACTGCCTTTATTTTGTATCCTTTTCCAACTCTGGGATACCTGCTTACCTTTGCACACAGGCATGGTAATCATTCAAGGTGTACATATCTAAGAGATGGGGAGTACTAAGCCTATCTTGTTTCCCTTCCAGTCTAACTGCATACAGAATAACTAAAAACATCTTACTGGCAGCTTTTTAAAGTAATTTTGATCTATTTATTTTTAATTTATGCGTATGAGTGTTTTGCCTGTGTGTCTGTAAGTGTATCAATTTGTGCAACGCCCACAGAGGCCAGAAGAGGGCGTTAAATCCCCTGGAACTGGACCATTGTTAACTACCATGTAGGTGCTGGGAATCAAACCTGAGTCCTCTGCTAGAGCAGCTAGTGCTTTTAACCACTGAGCCATCTCTCCAGCCCCAAATGGCAGCTTTTTAAATGTCCTGTTCCAGATTCCCCAAATGTCTGCAGTCATTGTCCTAAACCTATGTTCACCTTGAATTCCAAGAAAAACAGAGCTTGGTAAGACAGATGAGTCCCAAGATAAGAACAATTATTTGTGATGACGAGGAGGCCGCACCCTGGAACAGAAAACAATCATCTCCTGAGAACCAGCTCTTCCCATTAAACAATAAGGACTTATTCAGAACCAGAACTGGGACAAAAAGCAACCACATTGTGACCAAGAGTGGTTAAGAATGCACCTCCCTTGCCTATCCACCTGATTCTTCCTCTCCTCACACCTAAACCTCACGTCGGTGCCCCAAGGTGGACTTAGGGTCACCAGATACCTTTATCTGTTCTTCCTAATGTGGGCAGTATTGCATTTCCTTTATCTGTTCTTCCTCATGTGTGCAGTATTGCATTTCCTTTATCTGCTCTTCCTCATGTGTGCAGTATTGCATTTCCTTTATCTGCTCTTCCTCATGTGTGCAGTATTGCATTTCCTTTATCTGCTCTTCCTCATGTGTGCAGTATTGCATTTCCTTTATCTGCTCTTCCTCATGTGTGCAGTATTGCATTTCCTGTCTCAGTCTGGCATAGCAGGAGGAGTGGTTAAGCCTGCTCCATTGGGACTCCTGCAGCCAGGCCTTTTGCTCTAAAACTCCAGTAATAAACCCACTGTGAGCTGATCTTGTTGAATTTTCTGAAGCCTTCTCTCATCCCATTTCTGTCCCTTACCACTCTTGCTCTACATTAGAATAGTAAACTCATCCCTACATTAAGACCATGTATCCGCTCTTCCCACTCACGGGTCAGTGTGGCAACCCCATTAGCTTCAGTTAGATCTTGGCTTAAATATTACCTTCTCTTACTAATGTAAAATTGAATTAAGTTTGACATAAAGCTGTTTCCATACATATTTTAAGTTTGGCCTCAGGGTTTCTCTGTACATAGTGGAGTGCAATCTAACCTGATATTTAAGTAGACAGTTTCCCAAATGGAAGGAAGCAAACTCTTACAATGAGTATCTGAGTCTTAACCAACTACAGGAGCTGTGCCTTCAGCCATTTAGAAGCTGGAAGCAGCTAAAACCTGTGGTCAGTCAGATTTTTCTGTATGTCACTTACTCCCTATTCTTCGCTCCCTCCTTCCCTCCCTCCCTCCCTCCCTCCCTTCCTCTACCCTGTAGTGCTGGGAATGCAATCACACACTACTGTGCTCAACTAAAGTTTTTCTTTAAACAGTGACTTGGAGGCCTCACAATTTGGAGGTATTCTCCTTTCTTTCTTTTCTGTATCCCCCACTATAACATAAGCTATGGAAAAGCAGAGCCTAAATCCCCAGGGCCCGGAGCAATTCCTGGCACGTGCCAGGTGTTCCATAAATATCTGTCAAATAAACAAAGCTGTAAACTTCTTTGTTGAAGGCTGTAATAATACGTCTTTCAAAATAATTTGGCACTCTTTCGTTTCATGGGTGTTGGTAGAAAGCTTAATTATTATGCAAGCACATTTGCCTTTGATGTTAAGTGACCTTGCTTTTGCTTTTCTCCCAGATTTGCCTCACTTTATCGGGTACATTATTCCAATCTAGTTCCTCATTGTTCTTATTTATTCAACTTGAATTAAGCATTTTGTCTACTTGGGTAGTATATATTTATATATCTACTTTGTAATTGATGAATTTCCTTTGTACTTATGTTGTAAAAGCAAAAGCGTGGGACTAAATCATCTGCTTCCATTTTCATTTGTCATTGGTATAGACTGTACTATGGTTTACACACCATCTAAGCATAAATTAAAGCAGATTCTCATTTAAAAATTTGACATAAAGGACTGGAGAGATAGCTCAGCCAGTCATGTGCCTGCCCTGCAAGCCTGAGTCCCAGAGTTTAGATCCTCAGCACCCACATGAAAGTCAGATGCTGTGGCATATGCCTGTTATCCCAAAGCTGAGGATACAGAAGCCGGAGGATCCCTGGAGATCATTGGCCAGCCAGTCTTGCCAAATCAATGAACTGTGGGTTCAATGAGAGAGCCTGGCTCAGAAAATAAAATGAGCCAGGCATGGAGGTGCACAAACCTTTACTCCCAGATCCCAGCACTCAGGAGGCAGAGGCAGGTGGAACTATAAATAAATAAAATGAAGTGAAGAGTAATAGAAGATACCCATTGTGTTCCTCTGTACTCCACACACACATTTTCACGTTCTCCTGCACACACAGGTGCACACCCACATGAACGGCACACCACCTGCCACAATTAAGAAAGAAAAATCTGGCGTCTGTGCTACTTAAGGAGCTATAGCTATTTTTACACAAGACACTGAAATTCCTTCACAGCTGTGGTAAAGAAAGAAAATTTTTTTTTGTTTTTTTTTGTTTTTTTTGTCTTTTTCGAGACCCTGTAGCCCCAGCTGTCCTGGAACTCACTCTGTAGACCAAGCTGGCCTTGAACTCACAAAGATCTGCCTGCCTCTGCCTCCCAAGTGCTAGGACTAAAGGAGTGTGCCACCGCACCCAGCAAGAAAGAAAATGATTAAAAGATTTCATGGACTCTTTTTTTGATTTGTTTTTTTTGTTTTGTTTTGTTTTGTTTTTTGTTTTTGTTTTTTTGTTTTATTCTTTTTTTTTTTATGAGGTTGATTGGGGCTAATGTATTTGTGCTTCAGTTTGATTTCTTTGAAACACACACACACACACACACACACACACACAGCAGAGAATTTCTCAGTGTCTTCAACAAAGACAAGCAAAACTCAAAGTTCTACTGGAACAGCAGTTTCCCACGGACAGAGGTCACAAGTCAGCACATTTACAGAGAAACACTGTCAGTCTCCTTGTGATAAATTTCTTTTATACTTGAACACAGAAGTCAAACACAACCATGTTTTGGTTCACTTTGTGATCCCACATGCAGGAGATCAGTAAGTCACAGGACAGCTAACTTCAGTATGCCTCAAACTAAGAATTTATGAATGGATCACAGATTCACCAGTATAACCTTGACCTACAGACAAAGATACTTCCGTTCCTGTCAGGTTCATTTCTGCTTACAGCACAACTCCCAAAATTCTCCAGCCTTGGGAAATGAAAAATCCACTGATCCCATGACTTCTTACTTGGCCATTACCAGTCCTAATGCTTCTTTCCTCCAAGTTCCAGAATTTAACTTCGTAAGATTTCCCACATGTGTCCCTCACTCAACCACTCATCTCTTGGCAACATGGCAACCCTGGTTAAAGCCAGTTACCTGCCTACCTGGAATGTGCATCCCTGCAAAATAAAATAAAATGAGGGGCTGGAGAGATGGCTCAGCAGTTAAGAGCACCGTCTACTTTTGCAGAGGACCCGGATTCGGTTCCCAGTACACACATGGTGCCTAACTAGTTCTATGAGATCTGATGTCCTCTTCAGACCTCCATGGGCATTACATGACATGGGTGTACTTACATACATGAAGGCAATATACTCATATATATAAAATTAAAAATAATAATAAAAGAAAAAATGAGACTAAAAATAGTTTTAAAAAGTCAAGCCAAGCCTAGTGGCGTATACTCGCAATCCCAGGATTTGGGAGACTGAGCAGGAGGATTACTGTAAATTGGAAGCCAGCCTGGGCTACATAGTGATATCAGTATACTCAGGGTACATCAGATTTTGCAAAACAAATCAATAGGTGACTAACATGGGCTTGGCCTTTGGCTTGATTAAACTTCACCAAGGCTCCTTCCAGGTTCAAGGTTTTGGAGTTCATTTGTTTAAGATCAGTTACTTTAACAGGTACTTAAAGTTCTTGTAAATTTTTAATTTGTATCTTTGAGATGCAAATCTTCCCCCAGAGTTGTCTTCCCTAGGAGCCTGCATCGAATCCTTTGAAAAGTGACATAACAGACTGTGGCCTTTCTTCTCAGGCAATCCTCTTGATTGGAGCAATCAGCAGACACAGAGCACCCTCTCACACTGAGCAGCCCCCTGCATACTGGAAGACCTTATTTGGAGTTTGCCTACAATAATTCTCCTCTAGCTCTCCCCAGGGCTTGAACAGCCTTCAACTTTCCTTCCAAGAAACTGACTTCAACCAGTTTTGAAAACTTCCTTAAAAGGGTGTGGTGTCACTTGCCTATAATCCCAATAATGAATTCAAGATCAATCAGCCTGGGTTATTACAGATTATTGACCCAATCTCTAAGTAAATGGTGCCTGGTAATCATTCCAATTTTCTTGAACCATCTCTTTCATGAAACCATTTATACCTCTACCCCATTCTCATTCTGTAGATGGCCTTAATTTCACTATTGGGAGGAAGACAAAATATTCAGTTGGGATTTTCATAGCTCCAGACACTGCGTCAGCCCATTCATCTGCACCCAGATGCCCAGCCTCCCCTGGAAAGCCTTCTGTCTCAGGCCCTGCAGCATTGCCTGAGCTCTAGCCAGCTCTATCTCCCCTTCCATCCACCATCTCCATGTCTAGCTTGCCTTTCTAACAAAACTCAAAGTCAAGTTCTTCTGACAATTCCTTAAACCACTTATTTCTTTTCAGTTTTTAGTCACAAAATGCTTCTGGCATTTTCACAGGTTCCACTGGTCCCCTTCATTCTTCTGTCTCTTTGAATGATACTGCTAAAGGTCAATCAAAGCTTTCCTCTATGCCTTCCTATTATTCATTCATTCATTCATTCATTCATTCATTCAATTCCTTTCTTCTGTATAGATCTTCCCCCTTCCACTACAGACAATCATTCACATATATCCAATTCATAAACTTTATTTGAAATTTCTAAGCAAAAAGTATTTTATAGTGATAGACTTTAATATTTGGACATGCTCTTTCTGTAATTGTATTTCTTGCTTACTTGTCAGCCCCGCACTTTTCAGGTCATTCATGTTACTACAGTAATTGTTGGCTGCTGCCTGCCTCTGCATTCTGCCTACTGTTCATCTACATTTGGTCCCTCAGAATAACAACCAGTTAACCAATGCTTCTTTCCACTCAACCATGCTACAAGATATCTATCTGCCAAAGATCCCAAAGGTTCTTATTTCTGCATTCTCCCTCTTTGAGCTTCTTTGACCCTTTACCCCAATGCAACCCTCTCTGGTCTTCTCCGTGTTAATGAATAGGCATGGTCATTCTTGATTCTTGCTTTTGTCTTCTTCCACCCATCTATTGCAACCATAAAGTTTATTAGTTCTTCTTCCAAAATTAGTTAGAACCTGCTGTTTTTTCTCATCTTCCTTTTGGGACAGTCGACAATGTCACCATCATTTCTCTTACCATTATCCCAAAGCATCCTCATTCATTGCTCACCTTGTCAAAACTGTAGGTCTAATAATTCTATTGACAGCTCTATCCAAGGGCTTCCATTGTGTTCTAAGTAAAAGCCAGAATAACTGGATAAAAAGGCATTACAGATTCTGCCCACTCCTGAATAACTCAGCCCATCTTCTTCTGACCCCTACTCCAATCCTATTTCAATGGACTCTCCATATCCTTAACCCCCCATCTCAAGGATGTTGTACAGAGGTTTCCTTGGCCCCTGAGTACTCCTCAACCTCTTTATTAAATTAGCAAATCCAATGATATTTATTCATGCTCCAGACTCCACTTACACTTATCTTCTGTCTAAATTCTTCTCTTTGGCATTTATCTCTATTGAATATAAAGACAAACATGCTTAAAGCAGGCATTCAAAAATGTGTATGTGGCTGTACATGTATCTCTGTGGTAGGAAGAGTCTGATGGAAAATGAAAAGATGCAAATCAAGAAATATGCTATGGAAACAACATACAGTTTGTTTCCAAAGGATACAATCTTAATGTAGGTGCAATGTAATAGGCTGATGCAACTTAGCTTTTCTGGGTGCTTAAGGACCATACTTAACGCCCATACCAATTTGGCCGAGGGACCTAAGGGATAACTTTGTTCCTTGCCCTCAGAGGTCAACCAAGTCTTAGGTGATTATGCACGGGGGCACCTCTTGAAATGTCCTACAGACGTGGGTGACCAGTCTTCCTGTTCAGGGAGGCCTTGGAGAGCCACTGATAGGACTTCAGCCAGTGTCCAGTCTAAAGAGGAAAATCTGCTCATGCTTCAGAGAAGGAAGCCTGGTCTAGCAAGACCTGCTTTTGTCCTCAAGTGGATGGAACTGGTGAATGAAAAGCTGAAAGGAGCAAGGGGCTCCCACCCTTCTCCCCCCCCCCAAAAAAAACCTGAGAGATACCTGAGGACCAGACCCTCAACTGACCTTAAGAAAGCAAAAACTGTCGGGCACATGCCTTCAATCCTAGCACTTGGGAGGCAGAGGCAGGCAGATCTTTGTGAGTTCAAGGCCAGCCTGGTCTGGAGCAAGTTCCAGGACAACTGGGGGCTACAGGGATACCCTGTCTCAAAAAGACCAAAAAACAAACAAACAAACAAACAAACAAAAAAACCTTGGTCAATCTGGGCTAACTGTGTGGCCTTAAGCATCCAAAAGGAATGTATAACCAGAAACAAATAATCATTAAGACCAGAGAAACTGTGCTGCAGACATAGAACTTGAGATCTTAGTAAAAAGACAAAAAGAAAAAAAGAGAGAGTACTGTTGTTGGCCTGTCTTCAATTCTTACTGGCAAGTGCATCTACTCTGTGGCTGCCACTGCTTTTGGCACTCCTCCAAGACATGAGACACAGCTTTTTAACCTCCTAATATGGACTGAGGACTCATGTCTCTCCAAGAATCCTCCAAACCTTCAATGCCAGATGGGGACTACTGAGATACCCAGCTTGTGGACTAAACAGCTAAGGGGTTGTCAGCCTCATCAGAGTGTAGACTGCCATTGTTGGACTACCTGAGCTGTATCATGGAGGCCTGAGCAGGGGGATCAAGATAGGACGGGTGCTTACTGGACTTCATTTTGGGGGACCCCAATGTGGAGCAAAAGTGCAGGATTGATGGTTGTTTGGGGTTGCCAAGGAAGAACCTTCAAGCACTTCCTTAAGGAAAACATGACATCTTTTAGGGAAGAAAAAAAAATTCTCCAATTCAAGTGATATGTGTATGTATGTACATATATATTCATGTATATATATGTATATAATGTAGCAATACAAGTTGGAGAGAACAACAACAAAAGAACTAAAAAAAAAAACTATGGAAAGACTCAGAAAAAGATGCAAGACTTGTATGGCAGAGTGCAGGGACTTTGGTGGAATGCGGGACATGGAAAGGGAAGCAACTCTAGATTCAATCGAGAAATGATGTATGACCTATGGAAAAAGTTTAATAATAATAATAATTTTAAAAATGGAAAAAAATGTGTATGTGGGCTGGAGAGCTGGGTCACCAGTTAAGAACACCGGCTGCCTTTGCAGATGACCTGGATTCAGTTCCCAGCACCCACATGGTGCCTAACAACAAATGGGTATCTCTAGTTCTGGTAACTCTAGTTCCAACAGCCTCCACTGACTTCCCTGGGAATTGCATGACATGGATGATTTTACACATAGGCAATACACTCATACATAAAATAAAAATAAATGATAGAAAATGTGTGTATGTGTGTGTTTCTCTGTATGTCTGTGAGTGTGTGTGTGTGTGTGTGTGTCTGTGTGTGTGTGTGTGTGTGTGTGTGTGTGTGTCTGTGTGTGTGTGTGTGCCTATGTCTGTGTTTGTTGCTGGGATCAAATCCAGGGCCACATATCTGGTAAACAAAGGTCTATTACTTAACTATACTCCCAATTCCCAACTTATTTTCTCTGTTTATTATATAAATAATGTCATTTAGTTAAGTAATGTAAATCTCATTAAGAGAGGAATTTGGGGGAGGGGAGTGAGTGAGACAAGGTTAGCCCAAACTAACTTCAAATTTACTATGTAGCTTTGCAGTCTTGAAGTTAAAATCCCCATGTCTACTGAGATTACAGACAAGAACCATCACACACAGCTCCAGTTCCAATTAAGTTTTATGCAACTGGTTTAGTATTACTAATCCTTCTTTCTAGAATGTAAACTCCACAAGGAAGCAATGGAGACTATTTTTCAATTGTTTTATCTCAAAGCCACTGATTATGGGGAGATTTAACCAACACTAACTAAATAAAAATTTTAAATATTTACAAAAGTAAATGACCTGCTCTGCTGTTTCCCTTGTCAGTGTTTTCTTCTCATTTTCTTCTGAGCTGCTGAATAACCTTCCACATTCTTGAATTCATTTCTTTCTTCCCTCCTCCTCTTCCTCCTCCCTCTCCTCTTCCTCTTCCTCCTCCTCTTCCTCCTCTTCTCCTCCTCTTCTCCTCCTCCTCGTCTTCTTCATCCTCCTTCTCCTCTTCCTTTTTTCTCCTTCTCTTCTTCCTCCTCCTCTTCTTCTTTCTTCTCTTCTTCCTCCTTCTCTTCCTTCTCATTTTTCTCATCCTTTTTCATTTTTTTGTGATATATGATCTCACTATGTAGCCCTGGACAGCTTTGAATTTACTATGCCCACACTTAGTTCAAACTCATATTCCTTCTTTATGAACTTCTAGGTGCTCAGATAAGCAGGAACATCATACCCCATCAGGAACTGCTGATGCTAGGCAAGTACTCTATAGCTGAGCTTCATCACCAGCACTTGAGTGTATATCTTATTTCCTGACAGTGATGTAGACAAGTTCTCCTCTCCACATTTCCTACTTCAGCAATGATATCCTACTTTAACGATCAGCTTTGTCTTTAAAAACACTGTTGTAAGAATGCCATTGCTGGGCGTGGTGGCGCACGCCTTTAATCCTAGCACTCACTCGGGAGGCAGAGGCAGGCGGATCTTTGTGAGTTCAAGGCCAGCCTGGTCTACAGAGTGAGTTCTAGGACAGCTGGGACTACAAGGGAGACCCTGTCTGGAAAAGACAAAAAAAAAAAAAAAAAAGAAAAGAAAAAAAAGAATGCCATCAATATATCTATGCTTGCTCAGCAAAATAAAATGGATTATTTTTCATCCTTTAACTTGAAACAAACTTATATGTCACCATATATAGAACATAAGCCACTATAATTGATTCATGAGAGAAAGATGGGGGAAATTAAAGAGACATGAGAAAGCAAAAGAACCCATCATTTCCCTGGATCTGGTTTACATCTCTCGCTAGTCAAGAATTGCCACACAGCTAACAAAAATTACTGTGAGGACTGCCTGCATACAGACAGAATTCCTTTGTTTTTCAGAGATAGTTCAGAATGTTTAAGACCCTGTCTCGAAAATATAAAAAAAAAAAAAAAAAAAACACCAGCTAATAAACTGTAGGAAGCTTTCTTTGTACGGAACAGGTACCACTCGGTCCTGCTAAGGGAAGGGGAACACAGCACCTGCCTGCAGGCACTGTAGGGAGCTGGCCCCTTGGGCAGAGACCAGCTGGCTACCTCTGTAGCCCCGCCTGAGAGGTACTTTCACCTCAGGCCCTTAGCCTGGGACAACGAGACAGGTTTCCCACTCTCGGCCATGACTTCCCACCTGCCCAGAGACTGCTGAACACTGGACAGGAATTTCTAGGCTGATGGCTGTTGGCCTATCTTCAGCCTATGTCCACTCACAACACCAGCTATCCAGGTTGGTGGTCCACACTGGGACCTCTTTCCGTCCCACTGGCCACCCCAATGAAATGCAGGCCTGCTTTGGCTTGTATGGACGCAAAAAAATTTTAAAAATGACAGCCGGGAATTCTGTAATGATATTAATGGGGCATTCAATTCATTGCTTGCTACAGCCTGCTTTTATAAACCAAATGACATCAGTTCCCAGAGCCAATCACAGGACCCCAGTTCCACACCACTGCACACTGCCATCCCACCAAGCATCACGCACCTAGGCCACGTTGTTTACTCCTCCTTGGGGTGGGGTCAGAGAAATCCCCTGACTCTCAGCCACTTGGTGCCCTGAAGGGTGCTAGCTGAGGCCCCAGTTCAAACTGGGTCTTCTTACAATAAACCATGCCTAAAACCAAAATTTATGTGACCTTTGAGTTTACCTCACTCTTCTCTCATGTATAATTCTATATTTTTCAGAGATAATTTCAAAAACAAGGTTATGAACCATATTTACAGTTTATACTTCTGTATTGACCATTATTGACCATGTATATAATAAGAATTTTTTTAGAGAAGAAGGCTAAAGTAGAGTTTTTATTTCCAAATGGAAATTAAAATGAAGTATAATATTCACATTAGGAAAAGACCATGTATCACATATTAAAAACCAACCAAACAAACAACAAAAGAATCCAAAAGTCCACTGGAGCCTTATTAGAAATGTCATTGGGAGTAAATTTCAATGTAAATAGCATTGGTGAAAATAATGATTAGTAAATAATGATAATTATAATGGGCTCAAAAAGCACATGACACTAATTTGGGATTCTCTGGGTTAGATTTGTAGCAGTTCACTGCCTTGTTTTCTGAAGCTCCTATGGTTATTTTCAATAAGGATGTTAAGAGTTTTCAGTAGGTGATATATTTTAATTTATTCTAGCTCTCATTTCTTATTACCTTTTATTGAACATTTACTATATACTAACATTTCATATTTATTATTGTAATTATAATTCCTACAAACTCTACAAGAACAGTTGTCTCAGTTTTATAAAGTATTCATGAACCTGGGAGGGTTTGGATGATCAGCGTAGCCCAGAGGTGATGGAGATATGATTGGGGCTCAGATATCTCCCAGCCAAGACAAGACGTCTTTCTGTTAAATATACTGCCTCTTGTGCCTAACTGATAGCTGTCCCACCCACCTAGCCCAACAAGACCACTGATCTCTATGTCACAGCTGGCCTGCCCTGCATCATGGCATTTCTTAACAGAGCCCTGAGTTTGGCCTCTAACATCTTATGATGACTAACTGTTTTAGGCAGGAACCCAGTTTATACATGGCTGTGGGCAAATCACATAATCTAGTTGTTCTAAAGTACACCTACTGATTCAAAAGTTTCAAGCAAAAGAGCCATATATTGGTGGCTATTGTTTCCATCTCTTCATTATATGGAGGAAGAGGTAAGGAAAAATTAGGCAGTCTTTTTCCATAATAATGACAGAGATAATGGTGATGATGATTAAGATATATTAAATATTTATGTGCCAGGCAGTGGATTAAGCACTTCACATGCAGTATGTTATTTATAATATCCTATGCTCTGATGAGGTGTTGATGCTATCATAATGATAAATAAAGACTCATAAACTCTATTTACAGGAGTATTTCCCAAGAAGCCACAATCTATAAGTGGTTAATCCAGAACAAGAAGTTTATGGCATTGCACATACAGCACACATGAGTAAAACATGTATGGAAGGGACTCAACACAAGCCTGGGAACATGCACATTTTTTATCCTACAGTGATGATGATGTTTTAATGTTTTAAAAAATTTGATATTTTGTATACCTCATACAGTGGTTCCCAATCAAACCCAGTCCCCCCATTCCCCAATCCCCCCCATCAGAAGTCATGAATTACAACATCCAAGCTAAGCCCTATCCAGTCAAGCTTCCAAACCCAGATCTCCTTCTGTGCAAATAGATCCACTATAGTTTGGTCCAGATATCCAGGAATCCTAGGTAAGGCATATTCTTCCTCACCCAATAGTACTTATTCTCATAGTTTTCAGTCCAGGGTCATTCCCCCAACCATTTCTCTGTTTTGAGCCTTGTCCCACTTTTTTTTTTTTGCTTTTTCTGATTTATGTTTTTATTAAATCAGCTGCCCTTTCTTATCTTAAACTTGTGCAATACACCTCATAAGCCACCTTATCCTATTTATGAAAGAAATTCTTCACATAAAAATAAGAAAACGAAAACATTGATTAATCTCTTATGATATCCTTTGAGCAATGTAATTTCAAAAGCCCTCAAAGCTATGGTGCTCCTTTTCCTCTTCTTCCTCCTCCTTGTCCTTCTCTTCCTCCCCCTCCTCCTCCTCTTTATTTCACACTTTCTCCTTCCTCCCTCCCCATTCCTCTCTCCAATCCTTTTCTTCCTTTTTTCCTTTTTAGTTTTTCAAGACAGGGCCCTATGTAGCTCAGGCTATCCTGGAACTCACTATACAGTCAAGGATGATCTTGATTCCCCTTCCTCTGACTCCTGGATGCTGGAATTGTGGGTATTTGCTACCATTGAAATTCTTTTCTGCAGCATAAATCAAGAGCCGCACTATACTTCGAAGAGGTCTCTGAGAAAGAACTCCTTAGGCTCCACAGAAGGGAACATCTAATTGAATCTCCTGCTGTCAGTGACAGAACATATCTGCTTCAGTTCATTGGAAAGCTCTCCAGTGGGAGTAGAAATTCGTTTGGAAGCAGTGGTTCTGTTACAAATCTCAGTGAGGTGGAAGTAGCCTAAGGTGCACTGCTTCTCCTCTTCCTCGAAACCATGGTGTCAGGGGTTCAGTGAAACCCCATGAGGCATTCCAGACTCGGGCATGAAAAGGTATGTGTGAAATACAGCTGCATACTGAGGAGATATGGATCCAGTTGCTAATTCTTCTAGGAAATTTGCTGAAAGGAAACTTCAGAATGGGATTACTACAATTTACTTCATACTAGTTTAACTAAAGGACAATATGCCATGGTCATTCTTTCTGTTATCGCTGCCGTTTGTTTGTTGAGCCAATGTCTCCATGTAGTCCCAGTTGGCCTGGAACTTGCTATATAGACCAGATTGGCCTTGATTTCACAGAGATCTGCTTGCCTCTGCTCCCCAGTGCCCTAGTGCTGGGATTAAAGGCATGTACCACCATCTCTGCTTTATCATTCTTAGGAGTCAAAGTAACATTATACTTACTGCAACAAAATGTTTTCTCCTCTCTGCAGTTCAATTGATGCACCTGTTTCTAACTATGTATAAATATGGGGTGCGCGAAGCTGTTTATTATTTGAAATTAAATCTATAGCTCATCCCAGAGCTTAAAACAAACTGAAAAGTTCTCTCTGCAGTTTCTAATTTGTTATCACAGAGCTGGGAAAGAAACCAGCCCAGCCAAGTTAGCAGGATGGGTCCCATTTCCATACGTTCAAAGGCTGAAAACAATTACCTCCTCCAGGACATCGGCAAGCTTGCTGAGGATCTCCTCAGGAAGGCTCTGGAATGTTGGAACACTGGAAAAGAAAGCAGAGAACAAGCTGAACACCTGGCTGTAGCTTACTCTAATCAATGCCTCCGAATGAAAATGAAAATGCAGTTTGTGATTAGGAATCTGAAGATAAAGACCAAATGATTCAAGCAAGTATTTAAGTTTCTTTGATGTCTAACAAGCAAAAAGTATGCTGCAAAAGAAAATCTTAGAGCTTGGACATCGCAGAGTTGATTCCTATTTCTGTTTACCTATGTGACTGTGAGGACCTCGGCTGTGATGGGAGATAACGGCCCTGTCCTTTATGAGGCTTCTCAGCAGATTCCTTCCAGCTCCAACTCCTTTTCAGGTTGTGCTATACACACACCCTTCTCTGGGCTAGCTTCTACCCACTCTTCCCTTTCAGATACTTTAACTGATCATACGTTCAAATCCAAACATTCATTCAACAAGTTGGGCAAGTTTCTTACTGTCTTCAATCCTTCTTCTGCTAGGCCAAGTTCTTCTATCATGAGACTTTTTTTTTTCTTAGTTCAAAGTCTTGGGCATAACCTAGATGCTAGCAGACACTCTTGCCACTAAGCATTACCCAGATCTATTATGAGCTGGTGCGGCCTTACTATAACTGCAGTTAGATAATTAAATTCTTCTATCTTTTTGCATGTCTTCCCTGCTACAGTGAAAACACCATAAACATAAGAACTGTATATGCTTTGGCTGTGATTTATAATGAACAAGCTCAGCCGGGCATGGTGGCACATGCCTTTAATCCTAGCACTTGGGAGGCAGAGGCAGGCAGATCTCTGAGTTCAAGGCCAGCCTGGTCTACAGAGTGAGTTCCAGGTCAGCCAGAGCTACAGGGAGACCCTGTTTCAAAAAAAGACCAATAATAATAATAATAATAATAATAATTAACAAGCTCAGCATTTGCTGAATGGAGTACAAACATGGATTGTGAATGCGTCATTGGACAATGATAAGAGAAAAATTCTGGAATGTTCTACATGGAAGATATGAATTCCTGGAAAAAAATTATGACTATAAAGGTGACTGATTAGAACTTCAATGGTGTGGGAAGGTTGGGATGTCCAGAGCTAGCCAACCTACCTTGGCCATCTGTATCCCCTTAATAGCTATCCTACACATGAGAGCTAACATCTTTGTGATTATTATTTAATATTCTTTGGAATATATGAACTGTAAGAATGATGTTTGAGATACTTTCTCAACTTGTTTACAAAGTATCAGGCTTCTTTTTTAACCTAAACACATACCTTTGATCCCTCTTGACCCTTTCCTCCCTTGACCCAGAATAATGTATGAGTGAGTGTGTGTGTGTGTGTGTGTGTGTGTTGTGAAAATCAAGTGCTGCGAGCAGCCTATCCATTGAAAGCAATAGCTCATTCTATTTGTGTTGAAAGCAACAGGTAGAACTAGATTGAAGACATCTGTTTGTGGTTGTGTGTGCTGCTCATGGTCAGTAGAAGGTCAGGAGGGACCTAATCCTCTAATAAAACAAGTTCCCCTTTTTCCCTTGTGATGCAGGATGTACAGTTTGAGTAAAAAGAGAGCAAGGCCTTTGGTGGAGAGCATAGTTCTGAGAGAAAACTGAAGAGACAAGTTCTCGGGAGACTTCAGATCCGACTCTCAGTTGCAGTGGATGCTAAGAGTCAGGTTGTCTTGTCAGGCATTGTGGTAATGTGGCATCTCATTGCTGCAATGAACAGATCTTTAGTTTCCACCAATGAAATGGTTAAAAACACTATCATATAGCATCTGGAGTCTGTAGCAGAGTTTTCTATACTTTACTGTGCCCTGCCTACCTGATATAGCCAATAGTGTATTTGAAAAATATGTTTTATGACTTTCTTTGTTTTGTTACTGTAAAAAGTTCATGAAATTGCTACTTCACTGGAACATGGTATTTGGGGAGAACTGACTCTGTTCTCAGGCCATGGTCTCTCATATTCAGCTCCACAATAAACCATTTCTTGTTCTTTTGAGGTAAGAGCTGCGTCTTTCCTTGACACTTAATTACAAAGGGCCAGAGGACAGAAAGAGGAGATGTGGGGTGCAGGGGCAAAAGTCAGGGGAGGGAAGAGTGGGGTGGAGTGGTAGTGAATCAGTAAGTAGACACTGGAAAGAACAAGGCCATTTTACATTTTTGAATAAATGTTAAAGCTTTATTTAAATCCCCCCAGGATCAAATACCAGGATCACATGTACCAGGTTCACATGTAACCTTGGCAGACTGCTAATCCATGGAACCAGTTAGGAGATACTATTGCTTGTCCTTGTGGATTCCCCTCCAAATCCTCCTCATCCTGGCTCTGAGTTAACATGTATGCTTCTCAGCAGAGGTGTTTCCCTTCTACAAATTCAAAAAGAAAATGCTCGCAACTCTGCTCCTAAGAATATTTCAACCTGCTACTGAACCCTGCTCTTGTTAGCTATGGGAGCTTATCCCACAACCCCGTCCTTCATTTTCCTGATTTGCATCTGTAAAAGCTCCAATAAACCCTTCCCTTTTAGAAATTCAATCCTACTAGTAACAACTATTTTTAATGATTCCTAACGAAGCTTACCTTCTAGGTGCTGCAAAGGTTTTAATACAAGAGACTTTCTTAACTCCCCCCATAGAATAAGGAGAAATAAGAGGATGATGAGGTCGTTCTCCAGCTGTAGAATGGAACCAGCTGTTATAGAGGTATTCTCTTGTAAAATCAGTAAAACTGCCTTCTTTAATTGACTAATGGACATAGAAACTGTGAAAAGGATTATTTTCTATTCAGAACCAAATATAATGCTAAAGTCTCCTTAAGCTATGCACTTAAACAAAATATATCAATACAGGAGCTCTGACATCAAATATAGAATATATTGTATTTTTTGGACAGAGAAAGTCTATCTATAGTCCCTACTGGACCTGGAGCTTGCTCTTGTAGACCGCGCTGCCTTGAACTCCAGAGATCCGCCCTGCCCACCGCGAACGATGGCACTTGAGCAACCCCCAGTCACCGCTTGGGATTTAAGGCGTCGCACCACCATGCCTGGCTGGAAACTGGTATTCTTATGTCATCACACTGGGAGTCTGGCTTTTTGTATTACTCTGTTTAATCTTAATAAATTGTTTCTGGGGAAAAATCTTACAAAAAAGAGAATTTCTTTTTTTTTTTTATTGATGCGTTGTGTAATTTCATACATCATTTTCCTAATTCTGTTCAGGCATTATATCCCCTTCCCTTCCCCCCACCCCACCCTACCCATCCCAGAATGCATGCATTCTGCGGCCGTAGTTTCTGATCTTCTCTGCCTTTTTGGTTTTGTTTGTT
>VZQC01008122.1:501814-540116 GCA_009823505.1 Rhizomys pruinosus
TCTACGCCACTGCTGCACCAGTATCTCATCCAGAGATGAAATGGGTTGTATCTGGTTGCTGTACGGAGGAGAAACCGGTCTTGCTTGACTCCAAGATCAGAGACCAAGTATATTTCTTTATTTTAGTGGTCTTGTACACTTTCTGGCCATCCCAGCAGACCATCTGCTATACTTGCACGGATGATCGGTCATCCATACATCTTTCCATAATGTCATATATCAGGCTTTCAAACAAGCCAGGCAGCGAGGCACGTATCGCCCCTCTGCTTCCTGCCAGACTATCCAGTTTGGAAGGCAAGGAGGGGGGCAGACTATGGGATATCCCCTGGGCCAACACTCTTGGTAATTGTTAGGAAAATTCCATTTTATATATATATATATATATATATATATATATATCATCAGTTTCCTTCATCTTACCTTAGTCTCATTTCTCCCCATGAAACAGCAAGTGAAAATATTGAGTGATATTGAATGTACAAACCAGAAAAACGTCATGATTTTATTTATTTGTTTTGCTTGGGATTTGAGGCACGGTCTCACACTTATGGTCATACTCCTGTGTCAGTTCCAATTGTTTGGATTATAGATGTGCACTACCACACCCAGCCAAAACTTCATTCATATGTGAAATAATAAGTGAAAAACTAAAACTCATTAACCTATATTTCCTGAAAAGCCAGCTGGGATATGGAACTAAAAATCTCATTTACTGAGCTTTCAGACCTTGAACAGAGCAGAGACTACAAATGAGGCACGTGCATTCATATGTCTGATACCTGATTTATAGGATAATTCCAGATTGATCAGAATAACGCAGTGAAAGAAGCCTTAGCATACTGTTTTCATACAAACATGAAAGTTTTGCTGTTAATTTGTCACTCTAATTCTCATTATTTAGGGGAAAGCCTGTTGATAAATTTCCAAGGTTTAAGCAGAGATACAGCAGTTCACCCAGGACCACCTGTTCTACTGGATTTACTGCCATGGTCTGAGCAGGTGGGTTTAATTTCCAGAAGGCAATCAATTTCAACAGCTGGATGGGACGGCAGAAGATAAAAGAAGCTGCTTCCCTGAGTTATGCAGGTTGAAAACTCCTTCCTTGTTCTTTTAATGAACTCTATTTCAACTTTTGAGATGTTAGATTAATTAGTGTTTCTATTCCATTGAATATTTGTGAAAAATACAAACACTGAATTTTATGATTGAATGGCATCTTAAAAATTCTGGTTATTTCAATAAAACAATTTCCAGTTAAATGTAGGTCTGTCTACAAAAAGCCATATCATATTTTCACTATCATAAGAGCTATTAACAATAAGAAAAAAATAATATTTGTGTCACCATACGGCACACTAAATGAAACCAAAAGCATTTGGAGTTAAGAGAGCATTTAAAATCTATTATGCAATGTATTTTAAATTGAATTTAAAAAAAAATGTTTCAAGACACTGGCCAAGGGTTAGGAATTCAGCTCAGAGGCAGAGTACTTGCTTAGCAAGAGCAAGGTCCTGGGTTTTGTCTCCAGAACACAGAACACACACATAAACACACACACACACACACACACACACACACACACACACAGATTAGCATTTATTAGTACAAATGAAGAATCTTTTTTTCTCTCCCTTTAGTCTCAGCTGGCCTGGAGCTCGCTGTGTAGACCAGGCTGGCCTTGAACTCATAGAGATCTGCCTGCCTCTGCCTCCCCAGTGCTAGGGTTAAAGGTGTGCACACCACACCTGGCAAAGAATGCATTTTTTTTTTTTTTTTTTTTTGGTCTTTTTGATCTCCCTGTAACCCAAGCTGGCCTGGACTCACTATGTAGACCAGCCTGTCCTTGAACTCACAGAGATCTGCCTGCCTCTGCCTCTGCCTCTGCCTCTGCCTCCCAAGTGCTAGGGCTACAGGTGTGTGCCACTGCAGATCTTTAAGAAGGCCTTTAATCCCAGCACTCGGGAGGAAGAGGCAGGTGGATCTCTGTGAGTTCAAGGCCAGTTTGATCTACATAGTGAGTTCCAGGACAGCTGGGGCTACAGGAGACCCTGTCTCAACAAACCAAAAAACAAAAAGAAGAGGAGGAGGAGGAGGAGGAGGAGGAGGAGGAGGAGGAGGAGGAGGAGGAGGAGGAGGAGGAGGAGGAACATAAATTATCAGAAATGGGGCCTATGGATTGGGAAGTAAGATAGCTTGTTATGTAAGCAAGAGAACCAGACTTCGGATCCTCCCATCTACAGGTCTGTTACTCCAGCACTGAGCAGGGCAGAGACTGGAAATCTCTGGAGCTTGCTGGCTACTAGTATTGATGAAGATGAGATCCGGGTTCAATGAGAAAACTGCCTGAAAGGAATGAGGTGGAGAATGATAAAGAAGGGTGACTGAAGCCTTCCTTGCACCTCTTGTGCCTGAGCAAGCAGAGGCACAGCCACACACACCCATACACACATTCACACACACCCATACACACATTCACACACACCCATACACACATCACACTCACACATGAGAAGAAAAATGACCAGTAACATCTGGCGCACTTTTGGACCTAACAAAATGAAAATCATTTAATAGAAAAAAAGAATTGCCTTCTTCATGTTTATAAATTACTCTGGTTGTTAAAGGCCCAAGATCTATTATTCTTTAAGCACTACATAAGTTTTATAATGTAACTAATTTGCTCTTGAAGAATTATTCGCCTGCCAGTGACTTCAACTACAAAACAAAAAACAAAAAACATTTGAGAATGTTTATTCACAGTTTGAAATTATACCCAGGAAATAGATTCACTGAACTTTCCCAAATGCATCAAAAGACTTCAATTGAGATTCCAATAATTTTGATAAATGGTAATTCAAGATAAGGTTGTCTGGTTTAGAAAACTTAAGGCAAACCATTATGAGAATAAACTTCTATGCAGAATGTTAAACAGTAGAGAAGAATATTTTATGTTTGAAATAGTGTACTATAACAATCTGCATGTTAATTACAAGTAATTCTTACAGATGTGTTCAAATGTTTTGGATCCCTAAGGACTTGCCCTAGGCCTGAAGTTCCAGAATGCATTTCGATGTAATATAATAGACGTGATTAAGTGTGCTGCTTTTCCATTTGTTTTTCTTGTTGAATGAAGGAAAGGCTTGGAATCTGTAATGACAGATGATAGAAAATGAGATTTGAATGCTTTTCATTTGCCAGGCACTGGGCTGTGGGGTTTTATAGATAACATAAATTTCATTTTTACAACAACCTTATCATGTAGTCTTATAGTCATCCATTTTACAGATAAGCGTGACCAACCTTGAGAGTTTGTCTCAGGTCACATCACACAGAAGTGGGAGAAAAAAAATGAAAAATAATAATTTCCATTTAAATGACCATGGAACTGATCAATAGCTCACTGAACAACACACTTTACAATGAAAGCACTACAAAATGTCTTTTAGAACAGTGCCTGGCCGGGTCAGGTGAACCGGCCATCGCAGCACTGAGGCTGTGGCAAGATCACCATGAGTTTGAGCCCAGTCTGGTTTACACGATGATTTCCTGACCAGCCAGACCTACGTAGCGAGACCTTATCTCCAAAAAAGAAAACTAACAACGAAAGTCCTCAGCGCTTCTATGTAACAACTTAGAAATAATCACTCTTTTTAATAACATTTGGTTGAGTGCATTTATTTTACAACTTTTTATTATGAAAATGTCAAATATCTACTTTCTGCCTATTTTTTTCTCTGTAGACATAGTAATCTATGCATTATACCTGGAATAAATATTTGAGGCTATGTTTCAGATTTCACAAAATTTCACTAATATTTAAACACACATATCCTAAAAATAAGAACATTTTTTGAGCCAGGTGTGGTGGAATGACACATGTCTGTGATCCCAGCATTCAGAGGCCAGCTGGGATTACAGAGTGAGTTTCAGGCCAGCTGGGGTTACAGTAAAACCCTGTCTAAAAAAAAAAAAAGAAGGAAAGAAGAAAAGAAGGAAAAGGGAAAAGAAAGAAAGAAGAAAGTAGAGGCAGATAATCCTGAGTTTAAAGTCAGTAAGTTTCTGGCCAGATCCAGAAAGAGAAAAAAAGATTTTTTATTTCTAAATAACCTTGATATCATTATTTATATAACAAAATTAACTCAATAATACCATTTATGGGTATTCCATACTGTCAAAAGTATCTTTATTAATTAGTTTATTTTCATTTCTTTTTCAATAAAGACTCAAAGTCTGAACACTGCTTTTTTTTTGGTCTTTTCGTGACAGGGTCTCCCTGTAGCCCCAGCTGTCCTGGAACTCACTATGTAGACCAGGCTGGCCTTGAATGAACACTGCTTTTTGATGTCTCTTACTCTATGCCAATCTTCCTACTTTTACTTCCTGCATTTAGCTTTTGAAGAGACTGGGAGATGTATATTTACAGATGTCCAATAGTCCTAATTAGTCTTGGACATTTTATTTTTGAAAATAAACTATATAAAAATAGTAATGGGGTAAAGTATAAAGAATTACATTACAATCATGTGAGACACATACAGAATAATAGTTATATTACATTATCAGACAATAATTACATATAGAATCAGTTCCTAATGCATGACTTAAGTATTCCCCAAACTACTTTCATAATAAGTCCAAGTTATAGCTTGTCCTTTTGACTCTTATTCCTTCATATTCAAACAATAAGATTCTGAAGATGACCTGCCATGATGTCATCACTTTAGTGGTAGTGGAATGCATCCTCATCTCTTCTTATGTTATGGGTCTGGTGGATTTCAGCACCAGTCAAGAGATGAATGTGCCTGGGTTTCAGTGAGCTGGGGAAAGTACAAGAACAGCTGACACAGAAGTAAGGGTAGCAGCGTCGCTACATGCAGACAGGACACTCATATACATAAAAATAATAAATTAAAAAAGAAAGTAGGAGCTGCCTGATTACCTGACAGAGCAGATGGGGGGTGAGACAGAAGTGGGGATGAGGGTGGCTCCATGAGGCTTAAAGGAACCCATGGAAAAACTTCAGATGCTTTTATAGCAGTATCTTTTATGTAAGTTTTTAAATCTATTTTTTGAATTATTTGAAAATTTTGTGAACTATATTTTGATCATGTTTACCCCTCACTCTTCCTAGATCCAGGCCTCTTTCCCAAATTCCTGTCCTCTATTTTTGTTTTTTAATAACCCATCGACTACAGTTTGAACTGCCCACATACTTCAGGCTATGGGGCTGTCCACTGGAGCCTGGTCAACTCTCCTTCCCCTGGAAGATAACTGTCCACAGTGCCACAGTGGAGGGGGGGCTAGCAGACACCCTTCACACTCCATGCCAGGATGTTCGCTGTCTTGATGTTGTACAGGTTTTGAATAGGCAACTACAGCTCTGAGCAAGCTTTTAAACTTAGTAGTAAATGGTTTTAGTTTTAACAAAATGTTATAGGGGTCTACTACTACTACTACTACTACTACTACTACCACTACTACTTTTCAGTGCTGGAAATGGGAGCAGGGACATCTCACTGTAGCACTAAGCCTCTCCGTAGTTTGTACATACAACTAGATTGCTGGGCATAGTGGTATATGCCTCCAATGCAAGCTCTGGGAAGGGGAGGCAGAAGTATCAGGAGTTCAAAGGCAATCTTAGCTACATGGCGAGTTCAAAACCAGTCTGAACTTACCCTAGCTCAAAAAACTCCCTACGTACCCACCTATCCACCTGCCTACCAAAGAATATTGGATGGAATCCCATAGTTATAAGATAAAATCTCTCCAGAACCAAAGAAAACAGATCAATAATGTCCTCAGTGTAGAGTAAAAAATGCAGAATTGGATTAATTATCTTAGGGTAGCATTTGGAGAATTGGAGCCTTTGATTTTGTCATAAGAAATCAATACTTAATTGAATTTAATGCCACCAATATAGACAGGTATTATTTCTATGCCAGTTCCTTTTTACAGAATTGGAGAAATCTCTGACTAGATAAGTCAATTTGCATTGATGGGAGATGAAACTAAGGGTCCTTCCCTAACACTGCAGATATTTGCCCATTCCTCTTAGTAAGCTCGTCAAAAACTATCATGCTCCAGACATACTTTTATTTTTTGATTTTTGGTTTTCAGAGTTTTGGGTTTTATTTTATTTTTATTTTTTTTTTGAACATGCCTTCTGCCTCTGCTTCCCAAATGATGGGATTACAGGAATGCACCACCATGCCTGGCTGCTCCACATCCCAGATTCCCAGATCCCACATCCCAGATCCCACATCCCAGATCTATTTTCTCCCTTATCTGGTTGATTTGGCATCAATACTGATCCAGAGCATGTTAGGCAAGAGTCATGCAACTGGCCTTCCATCCTGGTGTTCTTACCCCACTCCCCAATGCGCTCTCTCTCTCTCTCTCTCTCTCTCTCTCTCTCTCTCTCTCTCTCTCTCTGTTCTTGAGACAGGGTCTCCCTGTAGCCACAGCTGTCCTAGTACTCACTATGTAGACCAGGCTGGCATCTATCTCACAGAAAACTGCCTGCCTCTGCCTCCCAAATCCTGAGATTAAAGGCGTGCACCACCACATCTGGCTTTTCAGACTTTTTCTTTCATTAATGATTAGTCTTTATCAGACAATGTCCCCATTTCTTTAACAACTACTCTGATCTCACTAGATTATGAGTACTAGAAGTATTTTGTGCATGAAAGTACTTCAAACAAAGCAAACTAATATGAAAATATGAGATATACTCTTATTAGCTATATGGTAAAGTTTAAATTCCTTATAATGGATAATGGAATACAGAGTAAAGCATATAGGCTTTAGAAGCAAACCGGAATCAGACCAAATTGGACTCTGTGTCTCATGAATCATTCCTCCAGCAAGTTAACTTCTCTAGGCTTCAGCTATCTTATCTTAAAAAGGAAAAATGATTACAACCAGAACAAAAGACTATGGTAAACATGAGAAGATTATAAATGGAAAGTATTATGATGACACATGGTAAACATGGACTTCAGCAGCCATGCAAATCACACACACACACACACACATGCTGTTTTAACTTCAATTATGTGGCTGTGATACAACATCCTGACCAAAAGCAACATAGAAGATAGGGTTTATGTAGCAGATAATTCTAGGTTACAGTCTATTACTGTGGAGAAGTCAAGGAAGGAACTTAAAGCATCACATCCATATTTAAGAGCAGAGAAAGAGTAAACACATGGGTCTTGCTTGCTTGTTGCTTATACTCAGCTAGCTTTCTTTATTCTTACCTAATTCAGGCCCAACCCATGAACAGGTATGACCCACATTCAGGCTGGGTCTTCCTGCCTCAAGAATCAAGACAATACCACACAACCATGTCCAGCAGCTAATCTGATCTAGACAATTCAACTGACACACTCTTCCTAGGTGATTCTAGGTTATGGCAAGTTGGTATTTATAATTAACCATTTTACATATATATATGTACATTAACACTAGTATTGTTATGATTGAAGAACTGAATTTTAGTAATCAAACAAATTTCTAATGTGTCAGACATGAATCTTCAACTATACTTAAGAGTGCCTGATGGTCTGGGGATATAGCTCCCTTGGCAGAATGCTTTCCTGTTATACACATGGCCCTGGGTTTGATTGCCATATACCATACACACTGGAGTATGACATCCTTGCTTCTATTTAATTTTTAAATCATGTTATATTTGATACTGAGTATTAATTCTTGTTTTCAGTGAGACATTTAATCACATGTATTATTTAGGTCTTGACACAGACAAATCTGAAACTCGAAGGTATGTTTGCTTAAAAAGTCAAGAGTACTATATATTGTCTTTGATGTCAATGTTACAAAGCACCCTTGAAGTCCTGCCTGTATGCTTTTGTTAGGAAGAGGAGGAAGGCAACCGTTAGTCAGGCTTGGAACCCTGGTGTTACAGGTTATCTTGTCCAGGCAAGTCTATCCAGGAAAAGTTACTTGTGGAAAATATCTCCAAAGGCCTCCTCTTTTTGTTTTAGACTACAAACACTTTTCTTCAAATGAATTCAGTGTTTATTTTGGTAAAGGAAAATGGATTTATTTACAGTATGGCCAGACCAGGGGAAGGAAGAAGTCCAAATTTCTTCTTGTCATGCCTATGGCCATCTTACAATTGATGGAAAGCCACAAGACAACGGCTAGAATCGATACTTTTTTTTTTAAACTGCAGCATCATTTCTCTTATTTTGACATGTTTGGATATCCTAGAAACAAGGATGAGAAAGTTCATTCATGGTAGGTGTCTTAATCATGTAATCAAAATAGTATTACTAATGATGAAATAACTGGGAATATTAAAACCATCAGTGAAATATCCTAACCACAAAAAATTCAATCTAGGTTTAATCAGTCCTCTAGATATTCATGTTTTCATAATAAGTACATAGTTTTAAGTCATAATTAGCATATAGAGACATTGAGAGATCTTCGTCAATGTTGAAACACTTATTATAATTTTCTTATTAAAAATTTAAGTTTTTTCATCTTTTTTTTAATTTAATTTTATTTATTTCTGTATGTGTATGAATGTACTGTCTGCATGCAGGTCTGTGCACCCATGTCGTGCAATGCCGCGGAGGTCAGAAGAGGGTCTCGGATTCCCCTGGAACTGGAGTTCTCCTGGAATTGGAGTTTCAGACGGTTTTCGGCCACCATGTGGGTGCTGGGGATCGAACCCGGGTCCTCTGTAAGAGCGATCGGCACTCTTAACCGCTAGGCCAGTTTTTTAAATGGGTAGAAATGTCTTTTCTTGTAGAAGTTTCTAATATTACCAAAGAAATCTGAGAGTAAAAAACTGAAAGTAGCTTATTAATCTGCTTAGCAACAGAAAAAGGAAGATAGCAGGGGGGAATGTTTCAGCAAGTTACACTTTGGTAGACTCTTCACCAGCCCTGTCCCTAACCACTGGCTCTCTGGCTCCCAGTGGAGCCAGTGTCCATTTGCTACAACCATTATCTAACACTACATCTATTCTTTACCCAAGCATCAGAACAAGGCAGAGTGGCAGGGAAAGAAGCTGAGAAGAAGGTAGAACAGTCCCTGGAAGTAAGCTCAGGACCTATGGCCAGGAAATTTTAGGGTCTTGATTCATGGTCTAGAGGAAGGTAGGTGAGGTGTAGCCTGTTGGTTTCTCAATCCAGGGAGGGAATCACCTAGAAGAGATCATGATCGGCATGAAATCTAGTGAAATTTTAAATGACTAAAAGAGAAATCCAAATTTGTCCATTATTTCTGCATCTTTGATTTAAGTAAGAGTTATGTCTCCTTCAGTTATTGTCCATGCTGTTATTAAGAAAATGTGGTAAGTGTTATGAAGTGTCAAGTCATTGTAGCTCACCAAAAGTCAATGTTTATAACCTCTAATGCAGAAATAATAAGTCTGGCTCAAGCAATCTCAAACAGCTGCTATGAAATAACTTAAAAGAAAATAAATGTGTTGACTTCAAATTAAAGCATTAATGTAACAAAATCAACTTACTTATGAAAACAATGAGAATCCTAAACCTGGTGTCTTAAAAATCACTTTCTACAATTATGTTGTATGCAACTATAAGTTTTCAGGTTTAATTTTGATTCAGTCTAATTCTGCAGATTCTAGTATATATGTGCATGTTTATATATATATATATATATATATTCTATATCTTATATCTCTATATATATATATGTGTTGTGTGGTATCTCTCTGTTTGTATATGTGTGTAGAGGAAAGAGGGTGATTTTTCTAGCTTAATTTTTGAGACAAAGTCTCTCTTTGAATCTGGAGCTCACTGATTAGGGTACACTGGCTGGTCAGTAGGCCTGGGAGGAGTCTGCTGGCTCCCCTCCCCAGTATTGAGATTAGAGCTGCAGTGTCTAGCTTTTACATGAGAATGTTGGGAATAGAATTCAGATCTTCTGTGCAGTAAGCACTTTGCTTTGATTCTATAGATTCTTATGTGTATCTTTGTAGAAGCAGAGGACAACCTTGGAAATTGGTCCTTATCTTTTGCCTTGTTTGAGGCAAGATTTCTTTGGTGCCGGTCACTGCATCCCTCAGGGTAATTGGCCTCTGAGCTACTAGGACCCTCCCTCCTTTCCCTGCCTCTCAACTCACTGCAGGAGCACAGGGATTATAGACACCAACCACCGTATCAGCTGTACGTGGGTTCTAGGTAATCGAACTCAGGTCTTCAAGCTTCCTTGGCAAGTGCTTTGCCCACTGAGACATCTCCACAAACCCCTGCAGATTCTTATACAAGGTCCTCAGCCTGTTGTTTCCGAACCTTTGCCATCAGAGGACCTGATTCAAAATGTCATGGGGTCTGTTCCAAAAACTGTATGCATTTTTCAGAAAGTTGTGGCAAAATATATAACATAAATGTGCCGTCTTCAGTATTTCTAAGTACAAAGTTCAGTGGTGGTAGTTAGATAATAACGTCAACTCCTCCCTCCCCTCAGCTCCTCGAAACCAATATCCTGTTCTCTGTCTCTAGAATTTGACTATGTTACTTGTCTCATACAAGTGGAATTCATACAATATTTTCAGAGTTTTTTCCTGTGTGTGTGTCTGTGTGTGTATGTAAGCCAGAATTCAACGTTGGATGTCATGGTGGTTTGAATGAGAAATGCCCCCCATAAGCTCATGTATTTGAGTGCTCTGTCCAGGTGGCACTGTCTCACGTTTATGGTTGAAGGTGTGATTTCTCAGGTCCCTGCTCCTGACACTTGCTGCCATGCCTCCCCACCACAATGGACTCTTAACCCCGTGCAACTGTGAGCCAAAATAAACTCTTCCATGAGTTGCTTTTGGTCCTGGTGTTTTATCACTGCAAGAGAAAATAGTCGATTTAGATGTCCTCTTCAATTTCTTTCCTCCTTATTTTTTGAGACAAGGTTTCTAACTGAACCTGAAGCTCACCAATTCGGCTAGACTCGCTGCCCAGCAAGTCCCAGAGATCCGCTCGTCTCTGTTCCCCCAGGATGAGGATGATAAAAGTACAGCACTGCATCCAGATTCCTTTTTTTGCGGGGGGGGGGGGGGTGAGACAGGGTTTCCATGTAGTCCCAGCTGTCCTGGAACTTGCCATGTATACCAGGCTGGCCTTGAGCTCACAGAGATCTGCCTACCTCTGCCTCCCAAGTGCTGGGATTACAGGCATGTGCCACTACACCTAGCCTGCATCCAGATTCTTATCTGTGTACTGTCTATCAAATTCAGGTTCTTATGCATGCACAGTATGGCCTATACTGACTGAGCCATCTCCCCAGCCCTATTCCTGATTTGTTGGGTTTTTTGTCCTTTGTTTGTTTGCTGAAAAGGTCTCACTATGTAGCAGAGGCTGGCCTTGAACTCAATGATCCTCCTGCCTCAGTCTCCAGAGTGCTGAGATGACAGTTGGTACTAGCACCTGTGGCTAAGCTTTTGTGTCTGAATCTCTTCATTCCACATGATATCTCCCAGGCTCACTCATGTCATTAAATGTAAATTTTATTTTTTGAGTCAGGGTCTCATGGAGGCCATGCTGGCCTCAGACTCAACACTTATCTGAGAGTGACCTTGAACTCCTGAGCCTCAAGCTTCCGCTGTCTAAGTACTTGGGCTGTAGGCCTGTACCAGCATTCCTGGCTTTGGATATATGTTTGATGATCTATCCAGATTTCAATATACAGCAAGGCTATCGGTCTTAGATTTAGAATAATTACAAAATCACAATGCTATTCTTTTTTCTGAAGTGCTGTACAGCTATTCAGCCTGGATCACATCTTATTATCCTTTGAGTTTACAGAAACGTCTCCAGGACTCAACAACAATCTCTTCTGTGAAATGGTCCCTGGTAACTTTCCCTCCACATCTAAGCAAGCATCTGCCTGAACAGAATATACTTGGATAAAAACCGTTAGTATATTTGTCACTCCTTAGTGATACACAAATTCATCAACAGCCCTACTTTCTAATATCTAATTGTAGAAACTTTAAAATCAGAAATAAGCTTATTTTGAATTCCGGCACCCCCACTTCCTGTAGCTACAGGCAAGCATTCCAGCCAAGAAGCTTCCTTGGTTGAAATATTAAAACAGCAAAGCCTCACTCATGGAGCTGTTGTCATTATTAATAAATACAAAACACTTAGAAAAGGGGATGCCGGAGGGGAAGCACTCAATTAAAAGGACATATAATTCAGCTTGTGTAATGCTTCATTAACATAGAGTATGTCATGGAGTGGATGCTTAAAAGATGCAAATTAAAGCAATATGCAGCGAAGCCAAACACAGTGAAGGAATAATGGTTTGACCCTAGGTCACTAGTAGAGTTGTACGGTTTGCATGCTCTACAAGAACACCTCCGCAGGTGGCTCCTCACAGGGCAATGAGATTCTGATTCCTACTCTCCACTTGGAACTCACTTCACACTGACAGAGGCTGTATCAGCTAGTCCACAGCAGGAAGCATCTCTTATGCTTCCAAAAGCATGTCTCGCACTGTCATTCTGGTCTAGTGGAAGGATGCTCTGTTTGGTATTTTTCTGGGGCTGCACACATATTTCATTGAGGCAATTTACTCAAGAAGAATGCAGAACAGAGTAATTTACTTCTGACAGAAATCTCAATCTCTCTCTCTCTCTCTCTCTCTCTCTCTCTCTCTCTCTCTCCCCCTTCTCTCTCTCTCTGCCATGGTCTTGTTATGTAGCCAAGGCTAGCTTGCTACTAACTATGTAGCCCAAAATGCTTTGACTTGTGGCAGTTTCATGCTTCAGCCTCTGAAGTGCTAGAATTCTGTGTGCATTACCACACATGGTTTGACAAAATCTTCTTACTTACTAGAATAACAATTTCTAAATGCACTTTTATCCCACTTACCAAATCAGAGCTCAGGTTGTTCCAGCGTTCCTGTCACAATGACCATCAGGCAGGGGAGCACTACCACATACTTCATTAAACCGCCTCAGAAATGCTTAATAGCTGTGGCTTATTCAGAAAAGTCACACTGTACCTAATCTTTGCTCTGAAAAATCATACAATTTCCTATGTCCACATCAAAAGTGCTATGGCATTTAAATAAATTATATCTCACTATTAAAACTGAAGGAGCTTGTGACTTTTAAATGCTTAATAGCTACACTAATTGCTATAAGGCTCTGTGGCAGATTTTTTTTTCCTCCTATCTTTGGAAACTTAAGGGACTCCCACCCTTGAGCCTGAGCTTTCCTCTAATGTGGTGACTGGCATTTGGGACCGTCTGCGTCTTTATTGTGCAGAGCTGGCCCACGTAAGGCACATATACCGTGAAACACCAGTAGCATCCAATTCTTGTGTCAAGCAAACACCTTCTGGGAACAATACTGCCCTAAGTTTATAATTATTATTCTTTAAGTACATCATTTCCCCAAACACCTAAAGTGAGTTTCCTCTTTCTTCTGCCTGAAAGTTCAAGATCTCTGGTGACTAGGTCAAGCTCTCATCTCCCAGTGGCTACATACATATTGCCTGTTTTATTTCCATGCTGGGCACTTGTTTAAAGTATCTCTGGAGAGATGGCTCAGGGGTTAAGAGCCCTGGCTGCTCTTGCAGAGGACCAGGATTCAAATCCCAGTGTCTATATGGTGGCTAACAACCATCCATAACTCCAGTTCCAGGGGATCTGGCACCCTCTTCTGACCTCAGCGGGCACTGCATGATAGGTTCACTTAATGGGAAGTACACTCATACACATACAATAAAAATAATAAATAACATATTTTTAAAAATAAAGTATGTCATGGCAATAGCCACCTCTACATGGGGCCTAGAACTCCTGTTCTTTAACTTATGATGGTTTAAGAAAACCACAGTATCTAAAACACTATTTCTGAAACACATCAAGAGAAAAGATGGACTCCATGAAAAAAAATGAGGATTTCTTTTTTTTTGGTCTTTTCAAGACAGGGTCTCCCTGTAGCCCCAGCTGTCCTAGAACTCACTCTGTAGACCGGGCTGGCCTTGAACTCACAAAGATCTGCCTGCCTCTGCCTCCTAAGTGCTAGGATTAAAGGCATGTGCCACCATACCCGGCACAGGAATTTCTGAATTATGTAATTTGAATGCTTTCTTCATTAGAAGATTTTAGCTTAGAGCCTTACTTTTGAAGAAATTGTATTACAAAAAGGTAACACCAAATTGAAAAGAGTTTTTGTCTGCCGGGCGTGTCGGCACATGCCTTTAATCCTAGCACTTGGGAGGCAAAGGGAGACAGATCTCTGTGAGTTCAAGGCCAGCCTGGTGTACAGAATGAGTTCCAGGACAGCTGGGGCTACAGGGAGACCCTGTCTCAAAAAGATAAAAAAAAAAAAAAAAGGAATATTTGTCAAATACTCTAAATCAAGTGACCTATTTACTCAGGAATATTTATTCACCTAGGAACTAAAGTTTCAGGCTTCATTTTGTGGAAATATGAAGACCTTTGAATATAACCAGACTCATAACAGCAGTCTTTCCCCTTATCATGGGATAAGTTTTAACATTACCGTTTGTGGATTTATCCATATTTTTAAGATGCAGATCAGCTCTAACACTCTTAGAAAGTCTAGATGTCTACATCTGTGCTCCTGATGTGCCCTGTGTAGTTCTGCCATAACAATTACTGCCTGTTTATTCATTTGCAACATCCTAGATCAGTAAACTACTGTTACTGACACAGTGCTGATTTTTATAGATAAAATTGTTCTGGAATATGTTTGTGCACATAGTGTATTACCAATGGCTGCTTCACTGATACACTGACAGAGCTGAATAGATGTGATAGACACCATAGAGCATGCAAACCTAAAAGTCAGTTTTCATTTATTATTATCTTGAAGTCAGATAGAGAATCAGGCTCCTTCTTTTAATGCCTAGCAAATGGCAAATATTCAACTGTGGCAGCAGAAAGAAAATGTCTTACCTTTTAAAATCAATCCAAGGATATTTTACTTGAAGAAAATGGTTTAATAAAATATAAGAGCTGGAAAATTCAACTCAGAGAAGACAGAGTTTCGATGGCATTATTGTCTGTTAGACAAGTCTCACTGTGTCGCCCAGTATGGAATCAAACTTGATGTCCTCCTTGCTGTGCTTCCCAGTTGCTTGGATTGCAGATATGTAGCACCAGGCCCTTTGATGTTAAAATTGTTTTTCGTATATAGACTTGGCCATAGATATTCAAAGATAATTTAATAATTAACTCTCAGATTTATAGAGAAATGATCTTAGTGTAACGCATTGAAAAGTCACTCTGGGAAATTTATAAATGTGTGTGTGTGTGTGTGTGTGTGTGTGTGTGTGTGTGTGCGCCATGATACACATGAGGAGGATGTCACATGACAACTTGGAGGCATTGGTTTTCCCACGTAGGTCCTGGGATCAAATTCTGACCATCACTCGGCACCAATTACCTTTCCCCACTTGTGCTGCATAGCTAGTCAAGTGTCAACTTGACTCACCTGGGTTGAGGAAGCCTCAAATGGGGAATTGCCTCCACTTGCCTGAACTGTGGGGTATTTTCTTTATTGCTAAGTGATATGGGAGGGCCCAGCCCACTGTGGGCAATGCTACCCCTGGGCAGGTTCTCCTGTATTATATAAGAAAGCAGGCTGAGAATGGGCCAGAGGAGCAAGCCAGTAAGCAGCATTCCTCCATGGCCTGTGCTTCAGGTTCCTGCCCTGAGTTCTTACCTTGGGCTCCCTCAGTGATGAACTGTGACCTGGGAGTGTGAGCCAAATGAACTTTTTCCTTCCCAAGTTGGTTTGGTCAGAGTGTTTTATCACAACAACTGAAAGGAACTAGAACACCATTGAACCATCTTGATAGCCACCATTAATTCTTAATACATTTCTTATGAAATATATTTTGGATCTTTCAAATATAAATCTTCTCCTTTTTCATTTAGTGTTTTTTATTTCAGCCAGAACTCTAAGGCTCAAATTATATAAATCAGGCTTGAACTAGCAATCCTCTTTCCTTGGCTACCAAGTGGCTTGGATTACTGGTTTCTTACCCCTAATTCTAGGACATAACTTTCAATATAATTGTTAATAACTATATTTTTCTGGAAAGCAAAATAATTGCCCTTTTACCTATTTCATCCTATTAATCTTTAAAAATTCTTTGCCAAGGAATTTCCTTTTCTGATTTTAAAGTTTTCTTTTTTTTTTTTTTACTGACACATTACAATACAAGATTTTAAAGTTTTCAAAAGCATAAGAATGCAGAAAATAACTTTTTATGCCCCAAATACTTTATGGCAAATTATAGGAACCCTTAGTGAAATTGTATTCCTATTACAGTCTAAAAGTCAATTAAACCACCAAACCCCTGCCTTTAAAGAGGTTTGTCTTAATTATGAATTAAGTTTATCTAAAAGTAAAACAGGGATTAAGTGGTATTAAATGACATAGCTATAAATCTCTTGACATAAGATCCAGCTTAGAGAACGCGCACTGTAAAACTTGCTGTTAGTAAACATTATAATTCCTACTTTAAATGACTTTGTATACACAGTAGTTAAGAGTAGGATTTACAGCGATCAACCTCATGATGTTGAAAAAGGCGGTTTCTCAAGGGACTGCCTCCCCTAGAGCCTTGGACATTCAGATCTGGCAATGTCTCAACATGGGCTTAGACAAACTCAATTTTTTTTTTTTTGGTCTTTTCGAGACAGGGTCTCCCTGTAGCCCCAGCTGTCCTGGAACTCACATTGAAGACCAGGCTGGCCTTGAACTCACAAAGATCCGCCTGCCTCTGCCTCCCGAGTGCTAGGATTAAAGGCATGTGCCACCATGCCAGGCTCAGACAAACTCAATTTTAAACCATGCATGATATGAAGGAAACACTAATATTATTTCCCCTCATTACACTACTTTGTGCAAAAAAGAACAAAATCCATCTTAAGGTAATCAATGAAAAAGGGGAATTTTTATCATAAGGAAATAACTTTTGCAAATTAAAGTTGAGTAAGGGTTCTAAGTCTTATTAAATTTTTTACTTATACACTGAGGTGAGGAATGGACTGTCTTAGTAAAAGACTGGTTCTAATGTTGGTAAAAATTATTCTCCTTGTGAGAACGGGTGCATCATGCTTCCTAATTACTCTAATCATAACTGCCACTAACAATTGCTCAGCACAGACTATTATGCAACATTCTACTAACTAAGAATCTTATTTCAGGGCTGGAGAGATGGCTCAGTACTTAAAAGCATTGACTGCTCCTGGAGAGGACTGGGGTTCGATTCTTAGCACCCACATTGTGGGTAACAACCATCTGGTTCCAGGGGATCCGACCCCATCTTCTATCCTCCGTGGGCACTGCACACCAGTGCACTTACACTTCTCACTTATGAAGAAAACTAGAAAGAACAAATACTCCTGCCACATCTTGGTGATTTTTATATGCTAAGTGCATGACATATGAATAATGATGAATTGGGGTAGTATGCTTCATGCTTAAAAAGTATTTTGCTGGAGATAAATGCCATAATAACCCAGAGCAGAGGCTTGAATAGGAATTAGGACAGATGAACAGGAAACTGAGAAACTAGATTAAGTTAAGGTCCACCAAATCCTTGTCAGGAATTGAAGTAAAGAACAGGCCAGGCAGTGAGTGTACAGAGAGAATGACTCAGGTGGGGACAATCGGGTCACTCTCAATTGTCTTATAAAGACAATTATAGGGCTGGAGAGATGGCCTAGCGGTTAAGAGCACGGACTACTCTTGCAGAGGACCCAGGTTCAATCCCCAGCACCCACATGGCAGCTGAAAACCGTCTTTAACTCCAGTTCCAGGGGAATCTGACACCCTCTTTTCACCTCCGTGGCATTGCAGGACATGGGTGCACCAACCTACATATACAAAGTATATTCATACACATACGAAAATAAATAAAATAAAAAAAAGACAATTATAGAATCATTTACTTTATTGTCATTAAGTATTGACAATACGTAATGGGATGTTTGCAGGCATGGAAGGAGAAGGGACCTAAATTTGACTAAAAACTGTTGTATGAAATGTGTAAAAGCTCAATAAAAATATTTTGGCAACAAGACAAAATATAACTTATTTTTATTGTCATTAAGCACTGAATAATTTTATCCCAGTCTTTATTTGCAAAATTTGTGATTTTTAGCAGTTGTAAATATAAAAAGCTTTCAAGAAGGTGTGAAATGTCAATTCAACTCTAATGATGTCTTTATCATATGATCTTACATGTACAGTATCAAAAAATTAAATTATTGCCAACATCCAAGCCTGACAGCCAAGGCCCATCATCCTAACATTTAGGAGGCTGAGGCAGGACTGTAAGCTCAAGGCCAACCTAGGTTACAGAGTAAGACTGTATCTCAGAAAACAATTAATTAAATCAGTGACAACTATGCAAAGAGTACAACAATTCTAGTTTTTGACTGGTGCTTATTAATTATGTGACTTTAAGTTAATAAACACCTCTAAGTCTGTTTTTACATTAGGGAAATGGAGAAATACAGAATTTCATATGGACCAACTTATTTTACCATTCAGTGGTTTAGCCCTCCCACCCTCACCTCTCTCTCACTCAAAAAATTAAAAATAGAACTACCATATCCAGCAATTCTGATTTGGGAAACACATTCAAAAAAACTGAAAACGGGATTTTCCTTTTGCTCTTTTAGAAGTTTTTGTTGATTATTTTGGACAGGATCACACACTTAAACTTTGAACTCTCTGTAGCCAAGAATAACCTTGAAACCCAGATTTGCCTCCTGCTTCTACCTTTCTGGTGTTGAAATTATAGGGTGTAAGCTAGTGGGCCCAGGGAAATAAGGACCTTAAAAAGTTATCTGCAGGGGCTGGAGGGATGGCCTAGCGGTTGAGAGCGCCGACTGCTCTTGCGGAGGACCCGGGTTCGATCCCCAGCACCCGCATGGCGGCTGAGAGCCGTCTGTGGCTCCAGTTCTGGGAGAACTCCAGTTTCAGGGGAATCTGACGCCCTCTTCTGACCTCCTCGGCATTGCACGACACGGGTGCACAAACCTACACGCAGACAATGCATTCACACAAATAAATAAATAAATAAATAAATAAATAAATAAATAAAATTAAAAAAATTTTTAAAAAGTTATCTGCACCCTCATGCTAACTGAAAAAATTGTTCATTATTACTAAGAAATATAAATAGCTCATTTACACATGGACATAAAAGGAAAATATGGCGTGCACTTACAATGGACTGTTTAGTTTTATTTATTTATTTTTTTTATTAATTTTATTTATTTCTGTATGTGTACGAATGTATTGTCTGCATGCAAGTCTGTGCACCCGTGTCGTGCAATGCCGCAGAGGTCAGAAGTGGGCGTCGGATTCCCCTGGAGCTGGAGTTCTCCTGGAGTTGGAGTTTCAGACGGTTCTCAGCCGCCATGTGGGTGCTGGGGATCGAACCCGGGTCCTCTGCAAGAGCGGTCGGCGCTCTTAACCGCTAGGCCATCTCTCCAGCCCCGACTGTTTAGTTTTAAATAGAAGTCAGTTTTGGCACGCACTCTAACATGAATGGACTCATAAGGCATTATTTGCAGTGAAATTAGACCTTGTAGATGAATGAACACTGCAGGCCCCACTGGTGGGGATCTGAAAATTGTGCCCTTCAGAAGAGGCAGAATTTGCTTAACTTTCAGTTGAGACCTGAACCTCAGCTTGTGTCTGGATAGCTTTCTCATTAGCATGCTGCCCTGGGGCCTCAAGCTATGCTATATGGAAAATACTGGAAATTCATTGTGTCTAAATAACCCTTTCAATTTTTAATCCTTGAGAAAACTAAATGTATAAATTTTAATAGTTGTATTTGTTTGATTCTAAAATGATTTAGATTAAACATGAGTTGATATTCTGCAAAGACTAGGGCTGTAATGAAACTCTTAAAAAGTATACAAGGCATGCAAATAGGGTTTCAATGAATGAATTTCTGGTTATGTCTTCCTCTGTATAAAGAACTTTGGCTATAAAATATATAGAAAGAAATCCTACTCAGAAAACTTAACTATGCATATGGAAGGCACAGCTTTTATGATGCCATGAAATGGTTTGAGAATTGAGTATTTTATTTTCACTAGTTTATAGAAGTGATAGAAAGAGATAAGTAATCAAGAATTTAAAGTATAATTAAATCTTGTGAAAGAAGTAATCATGCACTTGGGGGAGGTGCACTCAAAGAGCTTCACTATGGAGGAGAGGAGATGTCAGGATATAAAGCATTTAAGGTAAGGAAGAAGGATGAAATGATGGCTGGCTTTGAAATAATAAATGCACTGTGAGCATTCCTGAATGGCGAATAAATAATACCTTTAAATCCTGGGGTGTAAAACAATATTAAGTGTGGAGACTACAAGTGATTTGATATGAATGGAACTTGACAAAGGATCATCAAAGGAGACTCAAGAAGGTGAGGCAGGGTCCAATTTTGAAGTTCTTCAATAACTGAATTAGAGCTAGAAGAATAGGGAACAGGAAACTATACCATAAATTCATGTAACTTGCTTGCAAAATATCTCCAGAGAATTGAGTTGAAAACACATTCAGCTGGGGATATAGCTCAGTGGGTAAAGTGCTTGTCACTCAAGAATGAAGACCTGGATTCAGATCCTCAGCACCCACATGAAAGTTAGATGTGGCCATATGGGCCTATAACCTCAGCCTTGAGGAAGTAAGGGGGCGGGGCACAGAAGACTGCTGATTCTAGTTGGCCATCAGCTTAGTCCAGAAACAAGCTCCAGGTTCAGTGAGGAACACTGTCTCAAGGGTATAAAGTGGAGAGCAATAAAGGAGGACCACGGATGCCCTTCTCTGGCCTCCGCATGTGTTTGTCCGAGCATGTGCACAGTCCCCCCAGGCCTACACACATGCATATGTCGCAAGTTAGCAGTCATCCTGAGTAATGTAATGAGACCCTGGTTTAAATAAAACAAAAGCAAGCATACTGTATCTTGCAGGAAACTTTGCCTAATTTTAGGGAAAAAATACACTATAAGCTAACTTGATCTTGTGCTGTTAAAACACAAGTAAGTAGCTGAATGGGTAAGTAGTAGTTCTCTTGGCTTCACTTATTAGCTATAAAATAACAGCTTACTCATGAGTTGTATGCCTTCTACTGTTCTTTGTGCTTCACAAATAGTGATGCATTCCAAGTGCTCTGCATATAGTTAACATCGAAGTTATGAAAATAATGACAAAGTAATATGAAAATTGAGTATTTTTATGTTCAATTGATTTTTATATACTAAATAATGGTTTTTTGTGGCATTTTCATATACAAATATCATTGTACTTTGCTCCTATTTGTCAGTCTATAACCCGCCCTTCTCTCCTTCCGTCTATTGCTGTTTCTCCTTCCTCCCTCCAATCAGTCCAAGAGTCCTCCTTTCATGATGGTGATGTGTGAATGTGTGTATGTGTGAGAGAGAGAGTGTGTAAGTGTGATTGTGTATGTGTGTGTATTTAAATCTAAGCTCCACATAAGAAAGGCAACATGTAAAAACCAAATACTGTTAATTCTAGTTACAAATGACAAGAATCCATCATGGAGACGAACAGGGCTGGGGCTAAGATGGTGAGATTTGTCAGTAATAGAGCTGAAAGAAGTGAAAGAGGTGCACATGGTAAACACCCAGTGATTTATTTCTCATAGCACTGATAGTCTATCACTCTTATATAAACACACCTTGACTTAAAGGAATGAATGGGCTGACATTTCTTTGATGAATTCAAAATCATTTCAAACTCTTTGTCATGTCTCACATCAATAGGTGATGATTAATTCCTCTCCCCTTCAATCTGGGCTAGGCCAATGGCTTGTTCTAATCAAAAGGGAGGTCAGAATAATGTGCCAGTGTTGGGTTTAAGCTTTAACAAGGCCATAGCTTCCAATCTTGTCTTTGGAAGCCAGGCCCAGCACAGTAGAGAAACTCACTGTAGCTTAATGATGATAGTAGGGAATTCAGGAGACCCTGGAGGACACGACACCATCTTGTGCATTGCATGCCTGACCTAGGCTACAGCATGCTGAGCAGAACATTGACCAGCTGGTTCCAGTCAACACAGTAATTATGAGAAGCAATAACTAAACTGCCTTACACATTTTTGCTGAGGAGGTTAAGGATACAGAAAGGATATCTATGATAAAATATCTATTTGTCCACTCTTAAAACTAAACTGTTATAATTCAACTATGACTCACTCAAACAAAACCATCATTGCCATCATCCTGTTTTCTGAACAATATTCTCATACTCAATATTTACTTGAACAATATTTGGAAGTAGCAAAAGCTACCTTCTATTTGGGGAACTAAAAGAATACAAGTTTCAGGAAATTCAGTTTTATGGAAAACTTTCTGTTTTGAAATGACTTTTCATTTGTCAACTTTGTTAAGAATTGAAAAGCCCAATTCTTTATCTTATTATTTACAGTGACAGTCCTAAGACATTCTAGAAGACTGAGAGCTGATTCATTCACAACCATAAATAAAAACTTCTATTAACATAGTGGATTCTTTTCAAAACATGTTCCCAAGAGACTACCTAAATAATACAGGCTATTGCCACAGCCATTACCTCTCAGAACTTGAAGGTAAACCCTATTACTGAAGACAAGACATACTTCAAACACAAAACTTGGAGCAATGGAGTCCTCCTTGAAGACTAGCTCTCATAGTTCTAAAAGATACTATGAAAGCTCTTCAGGGAGAAAAATCATTCAATGATCTAACCAGCTCTAAAGCCTAATAACCACAATGACAGGCACAGAAATCTGTCTCTATTGGTGCCGTAGTGGAACTTTTATCTAGGGGGTAATCAATAGCTATCTAATTGGACTTAAAGCCCTCTCAATGGGAGATAACTCATGGGTGGCACAGTAAACATAGCAAAATACAAATGGCTGGAGACTATATAAATCCTAGAGAAAATCTTTTCTCTGTCATCTCTAGACAAATGAAATTTCTTACCATAGGCTAAATATGCATCCTTATATTTACAGACAGGTATGCCATACATCACTCATGAAAGAAGCTTCTTTTTGCAACAGATAGAGACAATTACAGACTTCCACAACTGGTCACACACAGAGAATATATGTCTGAGAGATGCCCAGTCTGAGGTGACACACATCTACAGTGGAACACCTAAGGCTCATGGAACACAGAGGAAGAGGGGATGGAGAGAATTTTAGTGTGTCCCTTCTCTCTGACCAGAAAAGCTTCCTTATATAACACAAAAGGCCACAACTGATCATGTTTTAGAGAATAAGTGACTGTGGAGTGTGTGTCTCTGGATAAGACTCCTATATTTAAACCTCACCCATCCACAGCTCAGGGGACCAGAAAGATTGTAAGAGGCAAGGTTGGTCCATGAACATAAGGAAAGAGGCTTTCAGGCATCTGGGAATGCGCTTAAATGAACTTGCGACAATGGTGTCCATATACATTAGACCCATGCTGACTCAATCAAACTGAAATCTAGTATAGAACTGGGGAAATGGGCAGCAAGCCCCAACGTTAGCTGAGGAACTGCTGGCAAATGATTTCTGAGGTGTGAGGGAGAGTTGATCTTCTTTAAGGAATTGACTCTGGATAGGCTGACTAGATGCCAGTGGATGACCTTGCACAGAGGGACATCTGGGTTCAAATGCTTGTCCAGATAGGCCTTAACATACATGACAGAATGCATGAAATCCAGTTGGGGTATGGAGGGGTGCAGATGGGGAAGGGGGTCTATTATAACTATTATATGAAATGTGCAAAACTCGGGGCTGGAAAGATGGCTCAGTGGCTAAGAGTGCCGACTGCTCTTGCAGAGGACCCGGGTTCGATTCCCAGCACCCACATGGCGGCAACCATCTTTAACTCTAGTCCAGGGGAATCCAACGCCCTCTTCTGGCCGTGGCATTGCATGACACGGGTGCACCAACCTACATGCAGACAGTATACTCATATACATACAAAAAAGAAATGTGCAAAACTCAATGAAAATATACATAAAAATAAAGTTATTTTCTTGTATATTAAAAAATACACTTTTTCTCACCCAGTTAGTTCCATGTTGGAATATTCTCTACATACCAGGGAAAAAATACTACCAATATTCTTTCAGAGAAAAGAACTGTGGCTTTTATGTTTTTAGCCTTTGAAATAACTTGTGTGTGTGTGTGTGTGTGTGTGTGTGTGTGTATGCATGTACATGCATGCCACAGCACATGTGTGGAGGTCAGAGGACAACCTGTGGGAAGTCAGTTCTCTCCATCCACCACATAAGTTCCCAAGACTAAACTCACATACTCAACCTTGGCAGCAAGCACTTTTACTTGCTGAGCAACCTTACCAGCCCTAATAACCATGGCTTTCAAATGTTTAAACAATTCAGATGTGTAAAAAGGTTAATATATCAAGTAGTTGCCTTTACTAACATTATAGCATAAAAGCACAAATCATCCTATTTCTTTCATTCTGTAAGTAATACTATTTTTCTCAATCCATTGGTAAATCATAATTGCTTCAATACTGCAATACAATTTCTTTAGACTGGAATATGAAATGTGCTTGAATTCTACAGAAAATTATATTTTTATTATTTTGTTACATTTTTCAGATAAATGGTGGAGATCTATCTAGATGATAGATAGATAGATAGATAGATAGATGAGAGAGAAATTAGGAGAGAGGGAGAGAGGGAGAGAGAGAGAGAGAGAGAGAGAGAGAGAGAGAGAGAGAGATCTATATGGGATGGGGGATAGGGAGTAAGAACACTGTCCTTTCTCTAACAAGAACTATTTTGCCACCTATGAGGTTATCTCTCAGCCCAGTCAGGTTGATATGTAAAAACAACCATCATGTGATGTTGAAATATAAAACCAACCATGATGTTATGTTGGGGGCACCAGCTACATCTCAAATTCTGTTGTACATCCCACGACACATACATATATGACTCACAGAAGTCTACTGCCAAGAAGGACCTTTCTGGGAGAAACATTTATTCTCTTAATATGAAGTTAGAAAAGCTCAAAATTACCATCAAAACCTGATCAACAAATGGAAAGAAAAATCTCTGAGTACTACCTAGTATCTATTAATACCATTCTGACTTGTCCTGGCAGTGGGGGCTACGCCTCTCTGGAACTTACGTGTTCCCATTAAACTCTTATATAAACTATCCAGAGTTGCATCAGAACAGGAAGCAGTATCTCAGAAAAGAGATAATTCCTCTGTTTCAGTACTGAACACAGAATGAGGCTTGAGATGTAGTGGGAATCTGGAAGAAAATCCCATTAAAATGTGGGAGAAGCAAAGCTGTGAGCATCAGGGGGTAGCAGAAAGATTTATTTGTGAAGCTCCATGATGTATGTCTTTGATATTACTAAAAAAAAAAAAGTAGAAAACTGGCAAGGGTGGCTGGTTGAATACCACTGATAATGTTTCTCCAGTTGGCTGATGAGTCTTCAAAAGTCTTAGCTCATAAAACCAGTACTGGATGAATTTTGCTGAATCAGGCTGATAAACTACCTCATTCATAAATTATGAATTCATTTACTGAACCTCACCAAGGAGTGGATCAATAATGAGATTTTTTTCCAAACATGAAACTTGAGTAAAATGACTTTAATTATTGCAGCCTAACATCTATTCTTCTGGGTGTCACCATTGACAACATAAAGGGATGATGACTAATAATAAGCAAAATGTATATAGCAGTGCAGTCCTCAAAACCTGATGGGCTCCAGTTAGCCCTCGGCTGATGCCTCACTCCATAACCCACCTAACTTAACACAGATATGATAATGAGATTGCTCACTTCATTATGTCGTGGTGAAGATTATACTAAATAAGGAATTTCAAGTATGTTTGCTACATGATAAAGGATTAAAAGCTCCAGTCCAAAATTCTTAAAATTATCTACAGGGACACTGTTTCTTTCTATGGACATGATATAACTGTTGCAAAAGACATTCAATTTCCCCTCAGCCTGTCCTGGCCTCAGGACTTCCAGACAAATTGGCTTTATCAGTTTGGGGCTAGGTCCTAAAACATAAAATCTGGCACCATTACTTTACATCCCTTGGAATATGCCCGACCTTGAAGAACCTCAGGCTTGGCTGCTGAATTATGAGACAGCCTGAAGGAGAGTCAGTACTCAGTTCAGTACCCAGATGATATCACAAATAGAAGAACCTGAGTTTGAAGGTGAGTGTAACCAAGTGACCCAGCAGATATGGGGAACCTAAGAAGCATCCAGGTGAACCCTGCCCACACACATAGTCATGGGAAAGATAAGGCTTTTGCTCCAAGCCTACAGGCTTGGGATGACTTCTTATGCCTCAGTACATGAACAAAACCATGTAAAAGGCCATGGATGACATGCCTCCTCCCCTCCTTCACACTGATCTCTCCACTTTTATTTATTTATTTATTTATTTATTTATTTATTTATTTATTTATTTATTTATTTATTTATTTATTTATTGGTCTTTTTGAGAGTTCTCCAAATATTCCACGGGGCACGGGAGCTTCAAAATATGCTTCCCGGGGCTGGAGAGATGGCCTAGCGGTTAAGAGTGCCGACCGCTCTTGCAGAGGACCCGGGTTCGATCCCCAGCACCCACATGGCAGCCGAGAGCCGTCTGGAACTCCAATTCCAGGAGAAATCCGGTTCCAGGGGAATCCGAGACCCTCTTCTGACCTCCGCGGCATTGCACGACACGGGTGCACAGACTTGCATGCAGACAGTACATTCATACACATACAGAAATAAATAAAAATTAATAATAAAAAATATTAAAAAAATATGCTTCCCTTTTGCCCAGAATCCATGTCCATAATTCCCTGAACCACCTACCCAGAATAGGATATGTTCCTTTTTCTCCTACTTGTCTTTGTCCTTTCTTTTTTTTTTTAATTTTTATTGAAGCTTTGTGCATTTCATACAAAATTTCCAATCAAGTCTACACCCATTCCCCCTTCCTTGCCCCTCACCCCACCAGAGCTCATGCACTCCGCCAAACATGATTTTCATCTTTTTCTCAGTCTCTTTTAAAATTTTCAATGCAGAAGTTTACTGTTTTGAGCAGAAGTTCACTGTTTCAGTCATTCTCTGACCCAGTCTTTTGTTGTTGTTGTTGTTGTTCCTTCCAATCTGCATCACTCCAAAACATGTATATATGTGTGCCACATATATCTTTTAGCATCCTCAGCTTATGATTTTTTAAATTTTTTTTTATTAGGCTGAAGATGTCATGTTTGAAGGCTCCTCCTTGGCAATCCCAAACAACCATCAGTCCTGCCCTATGTTCCATACTGGGGTTTTCCCTTCCCATGGTCACCAAATGAGGTCCAGTAAGCACCATGTCCTGTCTTGATCCTCCTGTACTGGTCTGTCTTTGACCTTTCTAAACTGCTTACTAGTCGCTGTGTTAACTCTGTTGCTTGGTGTTTACTCCTGCAGAACCTTTAGTTCCTCATTACAAATATAATTATGTATGTTGTAATTTAATGTATATCTCCATCTAGGCTAAAATCATCTAGCATAGTTTCTGCCATCTATTTAATGCTGTTTGCTTGAATTATTGAACCAACAAGTTGGTTTCAGTAGAATCAAAAGAAAGGATGAGATTAACTGTCTTCTCTTTTTCTTTCTTTCTCTTTCTTTCTTTCTTTCTTTCTTCCTTTCTTTCTTTCTTTCCCTTCTTCCCTCCCTCCCTCTCTTCTTTCTCTCTTCTTCCTTTCTCCCTTTCTCCCTTTCTTTTTCTTTCTTTCTTTCTTTCTTTCTTTCTTTCTTTCTTTCTTTCTTTCTTTCTTTCTTCCTTCCTTCCTTCCTTCCTTTCTTCCTTCCTTCCTTCCCCTTCCTTCCTTCCTTCCTTCCTTCCTTCCTTCCTTCCCTCCCTCCCTCCCTTCTTTCTCTTTCTTTCTTTCTTTCTTTCTTTCTTTCTTTCTTTCTTTCTTTCTTTCTTTCTTTCTTTCTTTCTTTCTTTCTTTCAAAATAGGGCTCTCCTGTAGACACAGTCAGCCTGGAACTCACTGTGTAGAGCAGGCTGGCCTTGAACTCACACAGATATGCCTGCCTCTGCCCCTTGAGTGCTTGGATTAAAGGTGTGCCCCACCATGCCCAGCTTCCTCTTTTCTTTTAGAGAACTTTATGGGACATTTTATTCTGGGTATATTTCCATTTTCTGCATGTGTGGTGAATTTTGTCAACCTGATGAGATTTATCATCACTAAGGAAACAGACCTCTGTATATTTCTGTGAGGGATTATTTAGATTAGGTTAATTGAGGTAGGAAGAGCCATCCTAAATGTGGGTGGTGCCATTCTGTGGGCTTGGGGCCTAGACTGTATAAAAAGGAGAAGGTCAACTGTGTACAACCATTCATTTCTCTTGGCCTCCTGACTATGTACATAATATGAGCAGTTACCTCCTGTCTCCACCTGCCATACTGTTCCTCACATGATGGACTGTATCCCTTGTTTCTTTAGTTAGGTATTCTGTCACAGCAATGAGACAAACAACTAATACAGTGTTTATATGGTTTATGTATGTGGACATGACTGTCGTGTGACTATACATGTGTGCATGAGCATGTATGTGTGCATGTGGAGGCCAGAGGTTGATTGGGGTGTCTTCTTTGATCACTCTCCACTATTCTCTTTTACACAGGGCCTTTCACTGAATCTTAAGTTCACTGCTTGGCTAGACCTGCCGCCCACTGAGATGCAGGAAGCCTTCTGTTTCGGTCACCCCAATTTCCAGGGCTATGGACACAGTGTCATGCCCAGTTTTCATGCGGGTGCTGGACATCTGAACTAAGGTCTTCATGGCTGTGCAGTAAGTATAAAGACCTCTATAGACTGAGCCATCTCCCCAGTTCCGTCTTTTGTACTTTTTTATGTTTGAGAATTTTATATATGTATATAATGTAGGTTTCTATCAAGTCTATCTCTCTACTGCCTCCCCTCTAACTCCTTCCCTATACCATCACCTCTTTTCCCTCCCAACTTCATGTACTTTGTTTTTAAATCCATGGAATCCATTTAGAGCGTATACATGGGAGAAAGATCATCTATTGGAGCATGGGTAGCCTCTTCAGGATCACATCCCTGAAGAAAATAGACCGCCATTCTGCCAGTAGCCATCAATTACCAATAGCTCCCAGATAGGGGTGAAGCTTTACAATGTTTTCCTGTAGCCTTATCTGGCCTGGCACACGTTATTAGACCAGGCTGGTCAACATCTCACAGAGATCCGCTGCTTCTGCCTCCTTAGTTGTGGGAACAAAGGTATGCACCACCACACCCAGCTTCTGCTAATCTAAATATAGCAAACCATTATTAAATAGAGAGTTCTCCAACAGTAGAACCATACAGTTTCAAAAGCCTTGGTTCCAGGCACAAGTGTTCATCAACTCCCCACAGGACTTAGTGATAAAATGTCATCAAGTTTCCTGATAACTGAGCTCCAACTTAATTACTTAATACAAATTTCAGCAAAGTCACCTTACTTAATATTTTTGTAGCTCAGTTCCATATATTGACAGTGAATTAATAAATGCTGTACCATTAGAGAACTGCAAGGGTTAAACTGCTTTGTAACATGTAAATGTATTCTAAGTATTTATAGTGTATTTATAGTGTCACATAAAATGTTTTTTAATCAATTATTCTGCAATTGTTAAGTAAAAGAGATATCTCCTTATATGTAAAATACAGAAGCTGAGAAAATACTTGCAGAAGGAATGCCCCATGAATGTGAAGACAGGCTTTGTACTATTGCAGGAATGTCAGCAATTGTCTACTCCATGTAAAAGGCCCACTGATACTGCACATGCACAATCTGGATTTCCTGATGCAGAGGCTATAATTTCTTTCCCTGCCATGATGACTCTGTGGGATTCGGCAGTGTATGCTTGAAATAACTCCCACTGAGTAATCTACACCAAATTTCAGAACCCGGGGGCCTACACATGGCAGTCAGCTCCACTGACGTCCAGGAGGGCCTGCGGAGACCCACCGTCAAGCCAGCATGAGGTGACATAAGCTTTGTGGTCACAGCAGAAGATCAATATACTGATCTACACATAGGAATTTTGTTTCCTGCTGAGGAAGGTACATTTAAAGCCATAGACACAGCTCCAACATTTCAGTCGAGTTCCTCACACTGAGAAAGTTATAAACTCTAGGAACTTATATAAAGTCAGAGAAAGTGACTCACAGCAGTTTTCTTGTCTGCAGACAATTCCCCCCATGTGGCCTCAGGCTCTTACAGCACTTCATGATTCTGGCTGCGACTTCTTACACTTAAACATGAATCATAGTTCTGTGAATGTTAGTTTTCCAAGAGATAAGATACTTGAAGCTAAAAACTTTTCTCACTCATCCCAAGATGACTCAAATGTGATTGGACCTCTTTGAGTCGGTAAAGAACACAAAACTGGTCAAATAAAAGGTTAACATAGCTGGATGTGTTGGCACATGTCATTAATCCCAGTATTTGGGAGGCAGAGACAGGCAGATCTCTGTGAGATCAAAGCCATGCTGGTCTACATAGTAAGTTCCAGGCCAGCTGAGTCTACAAGAAGATCCTGTCAAAAAAAAAAAACAAAAAACAGTTGACATATATGATAGTTCAAGTTTACATTATTTTTAGAAAGCCCAAATAATCTCACCAAAACACACACAATATGACCAATGCTCAAATTAAATTTATATTTACAAAGAAACACACTGATGTCAGCCAGGCTTGGCCCCCAACTCTCCAACTCACTATGTAAGGGAGGCTGGCCTTGAATTCTTTACCTTCCCACCTCTACCGCCTATGGTCTGGAATCATAGGCATGTACCACCATATTGGACTTGAGAGTATCTGATGGACACATCAAAGCAAACATCTTCTTGCTCAGCATAGCATATAAAGCCACTCAAATGATTTAAAAATGTAATTTGTATGTCCATAACTTACTAGTAAGTAGGTCTAGATATGTGTTATATATGTGCACATATATCTTAAAGATTGTGTTTTATCATAAAAATCTAAAAAAAAAAAAAAGAGGGAGGTGGGAGGTGGGGTACTATCCTTTCTGGGATACAAATGGAAAACTCTGTGTTTCAATCCTATTGATAAATTTTCAATTTTTCTGATCTTGAAAATAACAATGGGAGGAGAATTTTATGTTCCCACAGGTAAAAATCACCAATCTAAATGCCTGAAAACATACAACTTATGGCTGTGCAGGATGAACTGGGGAATGCCAGCAGAGAAGTTGACCCATCTGAACATTAAGGAATGAGTAACCTCGGACTGCCTGAGACACGGACACTGAGCATCTCTATGAATAATATTGGGGTTGACTGTTAATAATGGACCCTAATGCTGAGAAACCTTCCTACCTCTCCCCCCCCCTTTTTTTGTTTTTTGGAAAAAGAATAACAGGATGGTAATGAAACCACTCCCAAACTGTAAACTAGAGCCAATTGTTACAGTGGTAATTTCCTATAAAATAGGCACAATGTATTAACTGATTGATAGGCATAGGAACTGTGAAAGGATATTTCTCTATCTAGAGCCAAATTCAATAGTAAAGTGTTTATAAGTTGTGTAATTAAGCAAAATATATTACTACAGGAAAGCTCTGACATCAGCAATGAATTATTCTGCCTAGGAGATGTTGGCTAGGGGATTCAAACCCGCCCCCCCCAAATTATAAAGGCCCTTTGCCTATAAGTGGGATATATGCAAGGAGAAAGGCAGTAAGTCCCTGTTGTCCAAGACCTGGTGTGAGCATGAAAAATGTTATGAGACGTCACTTGCTAGCGTACAACCGGCCTCTGAAATGCTAGAGAGCATTACCAAAGGCCACTACAGCAATACAGCAAAATATTGGTCTCCCTGAGACAAACAAGACTCCTCCGAAAATATCAGCTACACCTCAACAGCCTGGAGATACTGTGCAACAGTGGCAGCCAAGTGCGTATATTATATCCCAAAACTATTTGGCTATTAGCTCTCTCCTTGGAGGAATAACTCACAGCGGATGCCACAAGCTTATGTCCTCTAGTGGTTAGGCGATGTTAAGAACTTATCACCCTTTATAGAGAAACCACAGTTTGCGGATTAGCATACCATCCAAGCATCTGTGTCTATGCTCACAGCTTAGCTTGACACAATAAGTGGTACTGCTTAAATGCCTGTACATCCAATAGTTTGAGCTTTGTTAGTATGACTGAAAAGGGTATCACTGGGAAAGCTGTCAATCTGTGAAGGGAAACAAACTGAACAGACTGGAGTCCAAAATGACAACTCCAAAGAAATTAGACTGTTTTCTTCTCACCCACTTGTGTCCCTTTCCCAAAGCCCAGGGAACAAACTGCGGAAGAGGAGGTGTGGTAGATTGTAAGGGCTGTGGAGAGATAGGGGTGAATCATGAGACTACAGGAATATAGTCTGGACACCTGATTGATCAACATGCCTGTGCATACAAGCTTCTCCAACTGGACTATGGGAACCTTGGGTTGTTCAAAACTTGGACATAGATACTTGCAAAATGCACCAATTACTTAATTGTATGACATACTGAGTAACATCAATGTTATTTGCAAACAACTGTGTCATTGTATTGTAGAATCCCTTAAAAATAAAAAAAAATAAAAAATTTAAAAAAATTAAAAAAAAGATTGTGTTTTATTTTTTAATTATGTGCATGTATAAGTGTGTGTATCTATTTATGGGAATGTGCACATGAGTGCAGGTGCCCACTGCACTCATGTGGAAGTCAGATCCCTTGGAACAGGAGTAACGGGTAGTTGTGAGCCTCCAACATGGTTGCTGGATATGCATATATATATGCATATACATATACATATATATACACACACACACATACACACACACACACACACACACACACACACTGCCACATATTTTCCTGGAGTAAAAAAATGGACTATGATACTGTAAACCATGCTAAAATATTAAAGAATTGAATTATGTTAACTTAATTATATGTTTTCTTGAGAATATAAAAACACAAACTCTCTAGGGTGACTTGTCTACACACATAGGTAATGAGTTTATTTCCAAGCGTTAAGTGCTATTGTAACAATTGAAAGGTGGCTCCCTTCTGTAAATTCATCCTATCATCCTCTCAGTGCATGCTCTAAATTGGCCTAATAGTGACAAATGCTGATTTAACAAGGTAATTTTAATCTAGATGCTGTCAACATGGGCTGGGAGTTAAGGCAAAAAAAAAAAAAATTGTTTAAGACAGTGTCTCCTCATATAGCTGAGATTGGTCTCAAACTCACTATGTATCCCAGACTGGCCTCAAACTCACAGTCTCCCTCCTCATCTCCAAAATGGTGGGATTAGGAGCATGACCCACCATGCCCAGAAAAAAAGAGCATTTTTAGGAGGTTTATAGTTTTAGTTCTTTGAGTGTAGCTAAGAATCTTTGTTTGTTTGAGATAGGGTCTGATGTAATCCATGCTAGCTTCAAACTCACTACAAAGTCAAGGGTGACCTTGAACTCTTGATTGTCCTGCCTTCACCTCTCAGGTGCTGGGATCACAGGCATATACCACTGTGCACAGCTGGAAACAGCAGTTCTTGATGAGCAAATAGAAAACAGCAGGGGAAACCCCCCCTAGTGCAATCTTAAAATTGGTGCAATCTTCTCTGCATTCCTGTTGCAAATGGTGCTATGGAGAGACCTGTGAGGTCATAGGCCAGTGACTACACTGATTGGGTGTTGGTGGATTATATTTTGAGTTTTGTAGTTTTTAAACTATAGCTATTGCTAAATTGCCTGTGCTCCTGTAAATCATCCTTCACCTAATCTCCTGTGGGGAATGCTAATTAACACATTGGCTCATCAAACAAGACTTGAGTGGAATCATGTCTTCATTATGCTTTTGGTGCCCTCTCTGGGGTGAGGCATTTGTTCATTTCCCAGGAAGAATTCATACCATAGGCTGTTTCTAAATAAAAAAAGAGAATATGGTACGGTCTCTTAAAAATAAATATGGGTGTGGTGGTGCTCGCCTTTAATCCTAGCACTTGGGAGGCAGAGGCAGGCGGATCTTTGTGAGTTCAAGGCCAGCCTGGGTCTACAGAGTGAGTTCCAGGCCAGCAGGAGCTACAGGGAGACCCTGTCTCGAAAAGACAAAAAAAAAATATTTTAAAGGTTAGATTTATCTATGTGGTCCATTCAGATTACTACAGATAATATTTTATAATCTCTTCCTAACTAAAGCTAAAAGCATTTCTTTTAAAAAAAATCCTTAAAAACATTTCTTATGTTCACAAACTACTAGCTCTATGGACTGGCATAGTATATTTGGCCACTCTGAACAACTTCAAAGGTTACCTCTCTCCTAAATGCATTCTACAATGATCTATTTCAAGTGAAACTTAGTAGCAGTCCTAGAAGTCAGAGTTAGAAGGCAGAGTTGAGTTTAAAGGAAAAACATAATAGTATTTTATGTTATTTTCTTCTAATCAGCTAGGATCCCACAGAGTAAAGGTCTTAAGTGAGAGAGAGAAGATTATTGTGATCATAATTATCACTTCAGAGAAATCCTATTCATAAAGGCTGGGCTTTATAAGAACAGACTCTGGGCCTGCCCCACTCTCAGAATCCAGAAGTGTTTGGCACAAAGTATGAGGCCAATTATTTAATTAACTAATGTATTTCACATAGTCCTCCCAATAGGAATGTGAATTAAATATTATTAACCTAATTTTACAGTGGGCAAATGGATGCTCAAAGGAATTACATAATTATCCCAAAGACAAACAGTGGGTACCTGGTGATAGAGGACTGTACTCACAAATGTTTTCTAGGGAGAAAAATGAAAAGCAAACAAACACAACTCTATTTCACTATGTATGTATCTTTCTCTCTTTCTTTCCTTCTTTCTCCTTCCTTCCTTCCTTCCTTTCCTTTTTATTTCATATGTATGAGTGTTTTACCCACATGCATGCAAATGCACCTGTGTCCTGCAATGCCCACAGAGGCCAGAGAGGGAGTCAAATCCCCTGGAACTGGAGTTCTAGACAGTTGTTGGCCACAGTGTGGGTACTGGGGACTAAACCTGTATTCTCAACAAGAGCAGCCAGAGTGCTCTTAACTCCTGAGCCATTTCTACAGTCCCTTCCTATGCACATTTTCTAGGATTTAAGTTTCTTATATTTATCATAGCTTATGCTATCTTAAAGCATCAGATGCCTTTTTGTTAGCAAGTAGGTTGGGGGACTAGTAAAGCTCTAGTTACATGCAGGCTTTGGAATCAGTGTTTTTTGGGAGCATTAACATTCCTAATTCAAAAGAACATAAAATTGTTTCAGCAACATGGGCTGTTCACAGATTATACAACACAGTTTATACAACAGTGGTAAAAATGTTGAACATCATTGCACAGTCATGTGACATTTCAGTGCTGCCTGCTCTACTTCTGGGCTTTCCTACTCTCTTGCATAAACTATTTACTATATATATTGGCTATTTACTCTTTATATTGGCATTTTAAAAAACACTGGATATCCATGCATTTTTAATGAAACAGAGCAGTTTAGTGAGGAATGCAAAAGAGATCAATGGCAATAGGACAGTAAACAGTACTCAGAAAAGTCTCCCTTGGGAAATAAGCAAGATGGGTAATCATCTCTATACCACTGTGACACAGGTACCCAGTAACCAAATATTTTCACACACACACTGGCCAAAACCCTTAATTTCTCCATCTAGTAGCTGGAAAAATTAGTTAAAAGAAGGATGGGGAAAGTAGGTTTCTACATCCAAATAGCAGCAAATTTAATAGTATAAGATGCAAAGATAGAAGACTAATTTAACAGTTATGCAGAGAAATGGAAGAACAGGAAAATCATCAATTAATAATCATGAACAACATTGTAAGAATGGTTAAAATCACCTACTGCTCTTGCAAAAGACCTGGGTTTGTTTCCCCAGAGTATGTATATATTAGGGACACCATGACACCAGCTACTCTAATTCCAAGGGATCACAACCCTCTTCTGGCCTCTTTGGCCCCCGGCATGCAACATGGTACATACACACACACACACACACACACACACACACACACACAATTAAAAATAAAATAAATAAAAACTGAAAAAATATTTAATATGAAAAATAAATAGTTACAAATTACATGACTGACACCCTTTTTAGAATAGAGGTTGCTTGCATATTTAATTACTGAAACAAATGAATAAACACAAAACCAGCTCCTAAATACTGCCTTTGTTAAATAAATATTAGAACTAATCCCTGGTTATTTCTCTTAATTCTATGAAAGCATTATGAATATTCTAAAACATTCTATTAATATTCTATAATATTCTAATGTTCTAAAAAGAAAACCTCAAGCAGAGAGAAAAAGAACTGAACAAGCTGTCAAACGTTATACAGCAGCTAATACGTTGGACTGAGATTTGAATCCAGAAGTCTGACTCAACAACGTGGACTCAACACTACAAAAGCTTTTCTTCAGACTTTTAGGGAAGATTTTCCACTGCTCTTCGAAAGTTGCCACTTTTGTAAAAGTGTTATAGAGAAAAGGCAGAAATGAGGTAAACAAAACACAGGGGAAGTAACAAAGAAAAGACACACTAATTATACAATTTATGACATGTCACAAAACAGAAATGTGTGTCTCTTGTTTAAAATATAGAGGAAAGCATCTACTAATAGTACTAAAGTATAAAGCTGGGTCTTACTTCCTGCCTGTCTCCAGTGGTCTTGATAGCATTTTTGTTACTTACTGTTGCGTCCCTTTAAGGGATAATCTCAGGCAAACTCGGATTCTTCTGGGGCCCTGAGCCATGACTTAACATATGCTAGACACTGTGCCATTCCGACATGCTCTACCTCCCCTCCCAAGGTGGGTAAGCCATGCATCTCCTAGGCCGGAGATAGAATCGTACTCTGTTCACAGGATAGACAAGGGAGGGAGCTTCCTGTTGAGTCTCCCACCAAATTTCATGGCACTGCCAGGCTAAGGCTGGCATGGGCAGCCATTTTCTTCCACTTTGTGTCATCATAGCATCTCATGCCCACACTCAGGCTCCCTCCATGAGCAGTGGTCAGTGGCGGTGACTTGCTGGGGATGGGGAGGGTAGATCTGCCAGGGCCCAGGATATGGGAGACGTGAATGGGGAAAATGGGTTGGGGGGGGAGAAGGGTCAAATAATTACTTTTGATGTCTTATTGGAATAAAATTTCAAAGGTGAAATAGTTAATAATTTCAGGATGATGACCATAAAGAATTGAACTTGAGTGAGGCTCTTCTAAGTACGGAGCCATATGTGATCATACTGCTAATATGCCCCAGAGTTAAGGTACAGCATGCAGACAGTAGACCTAAGTCTCAACTTGTTCAGTAACATACCACTATATTCTGAGAAACAAGAAAAGCAAGATTGTGGTGGTTCAGGGAGGTTTGATGGTCCCCAACAAAAGCAGTTAAATGACAATCGAATCAAAACTTTTAACATTGCTATTAATTGAAAAGATGCTTCAAACAGAAAAATCAAAGACCAGAGGCTGAGTATGCCTATAGAAAACCACTACCCTTCGGTATGGAGAAAAAGAAAGTGATGTTATATCATTTCATGGAAAATGGCAGGGGGGCTGGAGAGATGGCCTAGTGGTTAAGAGTGCCGACTGCTCTTGCAGAGGACCTGGTTCGATCCCCAGCACCCACATGGCGGCTGAAAATGGTCTTTAACTCCAGTTCCAGGGGAATCCGACACCCTCTTCTGATCTCTGCAGCATTGCGGAGTACAGGGGTGCACAAACCTACATGCAGACAGTGTATTCATACACATACAAAAATAAATAAATTAAAAAAAATTAAAAGAAAAGGGTAGGAATTTAGCTTGTTTGGCAGTAAAGGGTAGGATTAATGGAGCAACTACGCTTGTGTGTGCTCTGGCAAATGGAGCCAGCGCATGCACAATAGCTGGTGCAACAACTGAGCGGTGATTTCACTCAGCTGGGCGTGGTGGCGCATGCCTTTAATCCTAGCACTTGGGAGGCAGAGGCAGGCTGATCTTTGTGAGTTCAAGGCCAGCCTGGTCTACAGAGTGAGTTCCAGGACAGCTGTGGCTACAGGGAAACCCTGTCTCAAAAAGACCAAAAAAAAAAGTTTGTCATTTTCACATAAGCATTTCTGCTTCTAAAACCTGCTTCACCCTTTTTTTTTTAATTTCATTTTGAAAGTCACTTTTTTTTTTTTTTTTTTTTTTTTTTTTT
>VZQC01008122.1:540134-603252 GCA_009823505.1 Rhizomys pruinosus
AAAAAAAAAAAAAAAAAAAAAAAAAAAAAAGGAAAAAGAAATCACTACATTCAAGGCTAAAAAAGTTGATGCAGGAGGAGCCTGAAGAAACTGAAATGGTAGTTTAAAAAAAAAAATTGTGTGTGTAACGGGGCATAGTGATGCACGCCTTTAAGCCAGGCACTCGGGAGGCAGAAGCAGGTGGTTCTCTGAGTTCAAGGCCAGCCTGGTCTACATAGTTCCAGGACAGCTGGGGCTACAGGGAGACCCTATATGGAAAAAAAAAAGACAAAAAAATTGTGTGTGTAAATGTGTGTAAAGGAGTGAGCCATTGATATAATCTGTGGTTCTCCATTTGGATGAATCTGACTCCATTAGGGACGCTGGTGGGAAGGAAGTAGACAGAAGGAAGGCTACTAGGTCACTGTAACTGACAACAGGGGACACTAAGGAGAAATATGCAAGGCACTCCCAGGTTAATAAGACAGGAAATGGTTGAGGGATTGAGGATAGGGTTGGGAAGGAAGAGGCTTCTATTTTAAAATCCCAGCTAATGCAAATAGAAAAATGGAGCAGATGAAGCAAAAGATTTGAGAAAATGAGTTCAGATTGAAACACAGGTATTCTACCTCACAATATGCTCAAAATATGTAGCTTAATGAGAATTTAGTTCAGGAGTACAAAACTAGCCAGAGATAATGAAAGAATCACTGGCCTAGGATCAGCTTCTGAGAACGGTTAAGAATTGAATTGGGTCCATATGAGGAAGGATCAATGGAGGATGGAGGATGGAGGATGGAGGATGGAGAAAGGAGGATGGAGGATGGAGGAAGGAGGATGGAGGATGGAGGATGGAGGAGGGAAGATGGAGAATGGAGGATGGAGGAAGGAGGATGGAGGATGGAGGATGGAGCATGGAGGATGGAGGAAGGAGGATGGAGGAAGGAGAATTTAGGATGGAGGAAGGAGGATGGAGGAAGGAGGACGGAGGACGGAGGATGGAGGATGGAGGAAGGAGGATGGAGGATGGAGGATGGAGGATGGAGGAAGGAGGATGGAGGAAGGAGGATGGAGGATGGAGGATGGAGGATGGAGGGTGGAGGATGGAGGGTAGAAGGAGGATGGAGGATGGAGGATGGAGGAAGGAAGAAGGAGGATGGAAGATGGTGGATGGAGGCTGGAGGAAGGAGGATGGAGGAAGGAGGATGGAGGAAGGAGGATGGAGGATGGAGGATGGAGGATGGAGGATGGAGGATGGAGGATGGAGGATGGAGGATGGAGGATGGAGGATGGAGGATGGAGGATGGAGGATGGAGGATGGAGGATGGAGGATGGAGGATGGAGGATGGAGGATGGAGGATGGAGGATGGAGGATGGAGGATGGAGGATGGAGGATGGAGGATGGAGGATGGAGGATGGAGGATGGAGGATGGAGGATGGAGGATGGAGGATGGAGGATGGAGGATGGAGGATGGAGGATGGAGGATGGAGGATGGAGGATGGAGGATGGAGGATGGAGGATGGAGGATGGAGGATGGAGGATGGAGGATGGAGGATGGAGGATGGAGGATGGAGGATGGAGGATGGAGGATGGAGGATGGAGGATGGAGGATGGAGGATGGAGGATGGAGGATGGAGGATGGAGGATGGAGGATGGAGGATGGAGGATGGAGGATGGAGGATGGAGGATGGAGGATGGAGGATGGAGGATGGAGGATGGAGGATGGAGGATGGAGGATGGAGGATGGAGGATGGAGGATGGAGGATGGAGGATGGAGGATGGAGGATGGAGGATGGAGGATGGAGGATGGAGGATGGAGGATGGAGGATGGAGGATGGAGGATGGAGGATGGAGGATGGAGGATGGAGGATGGAGGATGGAGGATGGAGGATGGAGGATGGAGGATGGAGGATGGAGGATGGAGGATGGAGGATGGAGGATGGAGGATGGAGGATGGAGGATGGAGGATGGAGGATGGAGGATGGAGGATGGAGGATGGAGGATGGAGGATGGAGGATGGAGGATGGAGGATGGAGGATGGAGGATGGAGGATGGAGGATGGAGGATGGAGGATGGAGGATGGAGGATGGAGGATGGAGGATGGAGGATGGAGGATGGAGGATGGAGGATGGAGGATGGAGGATGGAGGATGGAGGATGGAGGATGGAGGATGGAGGATGGAGGATGGAGGATGGAGGATGGAGGATGGAGGATGGAGGATGGAGGATGGAGGATGGAGGATGGAGGATGGAGGATGGAGGATGGAGGATGGAGGATGGAGGATGGAGGATGGAGGATGGAGGATGGAGGATGGAGGATGGAGGATGGAGGATGGAGGATGGAGGATGGAGGATGGAGGATGGAGGATGGAGGATGGAGGATGGAGGATGGAGGATGGAGGATGGAGGATGGAGGATGGAGGATGGAGGATGGAGGATGGAGGATGGAGGATGGAGGATGGAGGATGGAGGATGGAGGATGGAGGATGGAGGATGGAGGATGGAGGATGGAGGATGGAGGATGGAGGATGGAGGATGGAGGATGGAGGATGGAGGATGGAGGATGGAGGATGGAGGATGGAGGATGGAGGATGGAGGATGGAGGATGGAGGATGGAGGATGGAGGATGGAGGATGGAGGATGGAGGATGGAGGATGGAGGATGGAGGATGGAGGATGGAGGATGGAGGATGGAGGATGGAGGATGGAGGATGGAGGATGGAGGATGGAGGATGGAGGATGGAGGATGGAGGATGGAGGATGGAGGATGGAGGATGGAGGATGGAGGATGGAGGATGGAGGATGGAGGATGGAGGATGGAGGATGGAGGATGGAGGATGGAGGATGGAGGATGGAGGATGGAGGATGGAGGATGGAGGATGGAGGATGGAGGATGGAGGATGGAGGATGGAGGATGGAGGATGGAGGATGGAGGATGGAGGATGGAGGATGGAGGATGGAGGATGGAGGATGGAGGATGGAGGATGGAGGATGGAGGATGGAGGATGGAGGATGGAGGATGGAGGATGGAGGATGGAGGATGGAGGATGGAGGATGGAGGATGGAGGATGGAGGATGGAGGATGGAGGATGGAGGATGGAGGATGGAGGATGGAGGATGGAGGATGGAGGATGGAGGATGGAGGATGGAGGATGGAGGATGGAGGATGGAGGATGGAGGATGGAGGATGGAGGATGGAGGATGGAGGATGGAGGATGGAGGATGGAGGATGGAGGAAGGAGGATGGAGGATGGAGGAAGGAGGATGGAGAAAGGAGGTTGGAGGCTGGAGGAAGGAGGATGGAGGAAGGAGGATGGAGGATGGAGGATGGAGGAGGACTGCCAGAGAAGAGTTGGTAGAAGGAAGGTGACCACATAATCAGGAGCTTTGCTGTCCGCTCGCTATGAGAAGGTTTAGCATTAAGAGGACACAGGCAAGCACAAGCAGCAGCTTTCGGTCAACTCCACGTCACAGTCACATGTTTAGCAGAAGTGTTCCCTAACAGTGCAAACACTGATGTTTGCAAAAGCCTCAAATGGTGTAGAGTTAAAGCATTTACAGTCAACAAGTCACTGTTTTGTGACAAATGCCTTGCAACCAATTGTTTATTGACTTCTTTTAATTTTTTTAGTTGTTTTTGGAAGTTTGAGCAAGAGTGAAACACCAGTTATCTTGGCTCTCTGGGAAGAAACCTTTCACATTACTTAGATTTTCTTTGTAAATTAACTGAATTTCTTAAAAGAAATATACTTTTTCTTCAGTTCCTTCATGTTGAAAATGTCTTCTTCAATATTTAAGTTGCTCTCTGCAGCAATTAGTAATATGTAGTGGCTCATGCCTTTAATCCCAGCTCTCAGGAGGCAGAGGCAGGAGCATCTCTGTGAGTTCAAAGCTAGCCTGATCTACATAGTGAGTTCTAGGCCATCTGGGACTTAAGGGAGACCCTGTCTCAAAAAGACCAAAACCAAAACAAAACAATTCATAAGCATAGTCTACTCTGTCACAGTCTGGTTAATGGTCTGTCAATTGAAGTGATGTGGTTTACGTAGAATTCATCAGAGTACGTGCCTTTATTAAAGATACAAAGCATTTCTCTTTTCTGCAATCATTAGAGTGTAGAGGTCAGACAAACTATGCACATTGTTTGCTCTTTGCTTCATGTAGAAATTCCACTGTTTACTGTGTTACTTAGTACATGGCTTACAATGATCACATGGTCACATGAGACTTTTGAGCTCAAACTCCGCTCTTCCCCTTTTATCTTCCTGAACATAAGTCAGCATCTTTGATCATCATGTTTCCTGCTTTCCTTATAAGCACTGATGCAGAACAGTGATTGTTTTCTGGTTACAAAGGGTCACAAAATTAATAGAACTTCCTATTAAAAAAAATAGAAGTAGCCATACATGGTCATAATGGGAAGTGTTTTAGGTTAACCGGAAGCACATCAAACTCACAGATGGAGGGAGTAGAAAGGTTGCGGCAAGCACGGGTAGAATGACAGTTGGTGAAAGGGTGACTCTGGAGGAACACAGCTTCCAAGAATGAACAGGAGAGGCGGGCAGTGAGTGCAGGGAGCCTACTAACCCTGAAATGCAGAGAACAGTCCTTGTGGGCACATGCTGGGAGAGACACTGTTCTCCTGAGGCAAGACCAGCACAGGTGGTATCAATTTTCATGAGCAAAGAAAGAAATGCATGAAAGAAGATGTGGTCACCACAAGTCGGTATCAGAATGAAATGTTTACAGGGAGGCTGAATATTCATAGCCTGAAAGTCAGGTTGCAAGATTTAGTTGGAAGACATTTGAAAACAATCAGTCCATAAAAGAAAAAGACCCAATAAAATTATAAATACAAATAGAGCAATGAAATTATTCATTGGAAAAACAAACCTGGGAAATGCCATGAGATCGTTTAATTTAGAAAACAAATTTATCCCCTGTTCTAGTTTCACTTAGTCAACAAATTCCCTAGTTATAAAAACTCATTATAGTGTTGAGTCTAGTTTATGTAGGACATATTCAGCACAATCCTAACCTAGAGGACTTGGTCCTATGAACTGAACACAATCTCATGGGCGTGGAACTGTCTGAATCTTCGAGGAATTTTCTATTTGTGCTGGGTGTATGACAAATCTGGATCAAGGAAAGTAGAATTTCTTGAAGTGAGCATTTTGTGAGGAATGCTGACACAAACAGGAATCTGCAAGCAGAACGGGGCACAGGACAGGACACTGGGAAGCTGTGCTGTCCCTTAGGAAGGTAATAAAAGGAGGGGCAAAGGAGGAAACGTCTTCTTGAATTCCCCAGCAAGATGTTCTCAACATTCTATGGATGAAAATAAAGAAGGTTGGAAGGAAACACTGACACTTGCTTTTCCGTTTGTGGTTCCTTTCAATCTACCTCTCCCTGCCACAAATTGGACTTACTGTTTTTATACCAGGGTTAAATTCCTCTGACTTTCAAGGCGATTTCTCAGGCCACTATCTAGCAGCCCTCCCTGCCCCTCTGGTTTGGGTAACATCCTCACTACCCCATGGTACCCATGATAGTGGCCTTTACTTTTGTTCTCTTATAGAAAGCTGCCTTTCCCTGCCTCAATGACCAAATCCAAGCCTTGTACACACCCTTCTTATCTATTGGAGTACAGCTAAGTTTTTCTAACTCCAGACCACCCACAGTGCAGAACCACTTATCAGAATTCAGCTGCTGGACATTATTTTTCGTTCGTGAGCATTACTTACATGGCGGTTGCTCACTGGGCACTACTGTGCACAGACTCTGATTATGGCTCAAACCCCCAATTTCTAAGAAACTTCCATGTGAAGTCAAGGAGATCACACAAATGAAGCTCTCTACTGTATTCTCAAAAATAAAATAAAATGCATCCAAACTTCGCTTTTGTCCTGCTGACCTCACCCTGCTTCTTAATATTCTTAGAAAAAAAAGAGATATCTTAGGTCTTGATGACTTTTGCATGAATCTCAATTCGAACATTAAGATTTTGTGATGTGTTCCACATAGAATTTGTCTTAATGTATCAGAAAAGTGTCCTCATCTTGAACCTCCCCCCCCAATCTGCCTGCTCCATATCTCACTGCTTTTGTAATCTTCCGATTTAGAGACAGTATTACCAACCAGTCACCCATGCTGGGAAGTTCCTAATACACCCTCCTTTTCCTCTTGCTTTCTTCGTATTTAATTCATTAATTCATTCAGTATGTCCTGCTGATTAATTGCCTAAATCCTCAAATCCACCCCAGTTTTTCCATTCTCACTATCTTGGCCCAGAACCATCCCTTTGTCAATCTGTTCTGGGTCAGTGCACTGCTTCCTTCCTCTCCTCTCCTACAACACCTTCTCCACATTGTTTCACAGTGATTTTTATTAGACTTACACTATAGACTTCTTCTATTTTTTGGTGACTATCTGCATACCTGTTACAGAAAACCCAAGCAATTGGCAAGGGACGTGAGGTCCTTTATGCCCTGTTCTCCTATTTTCCTCTCTACCGACCTGCCTTTGCCTTTATTAGTCTCAAAGTTTAGGCATGCTGAAGTTCTTAAAACTCTCTAAACATTATATATCATGGAGCTGGAGAGATGGTAAGAGCACTTTCTTTGTAAGCATGAGGACCTGAGTTCAAATCCCCATTATTCACATCAAAAGTGGGGCATGGCTGCCTATGACTGTAACCCCAACACTGGGCGCATAGACAGCCAGATCCCTGGAGTTCAATGACCATTCAGCCTAGCTGAAACAGTGAGCTTCTGGTTTGGGGAGAGACTGTGTCTCAAGGGAATAGAGATTGAAGAAGACACATATTGTCCTGCTCTGGGCCCCACACTCAACCACCACATGGATAAATGCCTTACACATATACGCAATGCACCACACACACACACACACACACACACACACACACACACAACACACACACGCACACACAAAAATCATAAACCAGTTGTGGTGGTGTATGCCTTTAATCCCAGCATACAGGAGGCAGTGGCAGATGGATCTTTGTGAGAGAGAGGCTGTGACCAGCCTGGTCTACATAGCAAGTTCGAGACCAGCTGGAGCTACAGGAAGACCTTGTCTCATAAAAAATAAAAAATAAAGCATAAATATAAAAACAATATAAGTTGGGGCTGGAGAGATGGACTAGCAGTTAAGAGCGCCTACTGCTCTTGCAGAGGACCCGGGTTTGATCCCCAGCACCCACATAGCGGCTAAGAACCGTCTGTAACTCCAGTTCCAGGGGCATCTGACACCATCTTCTGACCTCCACAGCATTGCACGACACGGGTGCACAAACCTGCATGCAGACAGTACACTCATACACATAAAAAATAATAAATAAAAATAAAAAAATTTTTAAAGTTTAAAAAAAGTATAAGTTTGCATTTAAATGATAATGTGACACAAGGACCTTGCTAAGGTAGTGACATATATAATTAACAATATAAAATTAATGATATGTTATCTATATATAATTGAGAAGAAAATAATGTCCAAGTTTTAGCATGCATAATCCTCATATTTCATGGTTTTATTTCACCTTTATATAATGTTCTGTTCTATATTCCTGTGTGGTGTGGCTTTTTCCTCTTGGCATAAGAAGGTCATGCCATCTCCATTTCCATGGCTTGGTAATCATGTCAACTACTTGAGCAGAACTGTACAGAGATAGGTAGATCTTATGAACATTTCCTAGACACTCCCTAGGGGAGTGTCACAGGACCTCTACCTGGAACTCTGGTCATTGCTCCCTTCTGCCAGCAGCACATCCCACTTCATGTCCACCCCTCATAAAAGAGGTTTCAGGAGATGCTAGAGTATGTGGGAAGAAGAGGGTGAGCTAGGCTGAGGACCCGGGACTCAGCTTCCATGAGATAGTCATCAGTGATGGGCTGGGAGTCCTTGGAGCTGCTGAGCTACTTGGCATGCACCCATACTCCTGTAAGTAACCCCTCACTCATACTCTGTAAGCAAAGTAAACACACTAGTTCACCAACTTGACTTTGATGGAACCTTCACTTTTGTCTGTTGTCAGTGCCCTATTTGGGGTGGATAGACATTCGTTCATTCAGGTCTCCCCAGGAAAACTTTGAACATTAACATCTATATAATAACTTATTTAAAAAGTAATGCTTATGAACTGGAGAGATGGCTCAACCGTTAAGAGTACTAGCTCCTCTTGCAGAGAACCTGGGTTCAATTCCCAGCACCCACATGATGGCTAACAGCCATCTCTAACTCCAGTTCTAGGGGGGATCTGATGCCCTCTTCTGGCCTCCACAGGCATTGTATGACATGGTGTCCTTACAACACATGCAGGCAATAACACACATACACAATAAAAATAATATACAAAATATTTTTAGACAGTAATCTTTATGGTAGATGCATACATAATTTTATTTTGATAAATTCTTTTACATGTGTGTGTATACGTGTACTTGTACTTACACATGCTATAGTGCATGTGTGGTCAGAGGACAACTCAGAGGACTTGATTCTCTCCTGCTCCCATGAGGGTTATGTGTTCAAGTCATCAGGTTGTTTACAAGTCATCAGGTTGTTTACAAGTCATCAGGTTGTTTTACACTTTTTTTTTTTTTTGGTATTTTTGAGACAGGGTCTCCCTTTTAGTACCAGGTGTCCTGGAGCTCGCTCTGTAGACCAGGCCAGCCTTGAACCCACAGAGATCCACCTATCTCTGCCTCAAGTCATCAGGTTGTTTACAAGTCATCAGGTTGCTTACAAGCTCCTTTGCCTGATGAACCATCTCGCTGACCCTTTTTCTATTTTTGAGACTCTATAACCCAGGCTGCCTTAGAATTCACTATGTAGCCCAGGCTATACTCAAAATTATGGTGATTCTCCTGCCTCAGTCTTTGAAGTGCTGCAATTACAGGCATGAGCCACCATACCTGGCTTTTTAAGATAGGTTTTTTAAAAAAAAATTTGTTTATGGCTGAGTGTGGTGGTGCATGCCTTTAATTCCAGCACTCTGGAGGCAGAGGCAGGTGGATCTCTGTGAGTTCAAGGCCAGCCTTGTCTATATAGCGAGCTCCAGGCCAGCTGGGACTAAAGGGAGACCCTGTCTCAAAAAGACCAAAAAATTTGTTTATTTATTTAATGTATGTGCATGTGCACATATGTATGTGCATGTGTGTGTATGTGCATGAGTGTGTATGTATGTGGGTGGGGACATGTGCCTGGGGATGTGAATGGAGTTCAGAGGACAACTGGAGGGAGTCAGCTATCAGCTTCTACTAAATGAGTCCCAGGGCTTGAACCGGGTCATTGGGCTTAGCAGGAAGTATCTTTACCTGCTGAGCCATCTCACCAACCCAAATTGGGTGTTTTGAGGTGATGTCTCACTGTGTAGTCTTGTCTGCCCTGGAATTGATTATGTAGACCATACTGCACTCTAATAAACTAGTCGCCATCTTTGTCTCTGCCTCCCAAGCTCCTGGATTGTAGGTGTACACCATGCCAGGCTTATGTGTTTAAGTAATTAAAATCAAGTAATGTTGCAATAAAGAAAAAAAAAAACGTAAGTAATGCTTAAAGATGGGCTTCAATTAGAAAAACAATGACTAAAAAAATGGGCCATTTTTCTTTAGCACCAGTTATAGCAAACCACACTCAAACACAGAACCACGGGTCCAAGAAAAGATCCATGAAGGAGAAACTCAGATATTTAATATCATTTCAAATATATGTACAGGGCTAACTGAGAAATTAGGAAGCAAAATTTCACAGTTAGACTGCTTTTCAACTAATGTAAAGCAGATTCGTTAATGGAAAGGTCAGAATAAGAAAAGTTAGCTGGAGTTCCAGTTCACACACATCAGCTTCTTTTCCATTTTACCAGCTCATCAAAAATGAAAATAATGCTTTATTGCTTCAGAGGAATAGTAGACACCAAAATTAGAAAGAAAATCTTATCATTAGAAAAGAATAATTTTATTAATATTTTGTTGTGAAGTAACAAAGTAGTAATATACACCCCTCTAATGGTGAAATGAATTGGATGAGACTGAAATGGCAACAGTCAGGCTGGAAAGATGGCTCAGGAGTTAAGAGCACCGACTGCTGTTGAAGAGGACCCGGGTTCGATTCCCAGCACCCACATGGCGGCTAAGAACCTTTTTTAAGCCAGGTGTGGTGGTGCACGCCTTTAATCCTAGCACACAGGAGGCAGAGGCAGGTGGATCTCTGTTAGTTCAAGGCCAGCCTGGTCTACAGAGTGAGTTCCAGGCCAGCTGGGGCTAGAGGGAGACCCTGTCTCTAAAATACCCCCCTCAAAATTATCTACACTTTATTAAGCAGATATAACACATATATTCAGTCAAAATATAGCATTCCCCAAGAACTTTGAAAGCAGAAGATTTGGTTTATTCATGGTAGGTTGGCTATTGTGACTTGCTGGTATCTGCTCAGCCATATATTTCAGACCTAACCATAGCTCTGAATCAGTCATTTAACAGGAACAAAGGGAAGAAGTGGAAGAAATAATGTCTGTGTACTCACATCTGCTTAGGAAATAAATGTTTTGACTTTATCTTGATACTTGCCTTCATAAATCCAGATACTGTTTTAGTGTTTATTCACCAACAGAAGTTTTTTTTTTCCCTGTCACTTCATTCTTTCCTATGGATTACGAAGCTGTGCATCAGTTCTTACATTGCTGATCAACTTTTCAGATCAGGATAATTATGCAATATAAATTGAAGTGAATTTTTTTTACAGGCAGAATGTTTATATTTAAAACCAGATGCATTGATGAATTACAGGTTTATTTAATACTCTCAGAAAAACATAAATAACTTCAAAAGTTTCTGCATACCAGAAACACTTGTATTTCTTAAAAATATAATAATTAGAGATCCTTATAAAAACAGTATCAGTTTTCAAAGTGGTATTGTGCAATATGCTCAATAAAATATGCTCACAATGAAATCTGTTTAATATCATAAATGCTTAGTGCTAGGATTAAACGCATGCACCACAACACCCAGCCAAGTGTAGAAAATGTTTTGTTGTTGTTGTTGTTGTTGTTTCAAAGCCAGTAGACAATGTTTTAAGAGGAACTATTCTGAAAAGACCTGAGACAAAATTCCATGAAATTATGACATGCAAGTGAGTGGGTTAGTTTACTGTCTTGGAAAAACATAAAGTAAGATATCCCTAACTTTAAGTGTTTTGGTTTGTTTGCTTGTTTTCCTAAAATAAGGTCTTACTATGTGGTCCAGACCTGTATTAAATTCATGATCTTCCTGCCTCAGTTTTCCAAATCACCATCATTTCCAGCTCTTTCTCTTTTTAAATAACATCATGACACATTAGAGTATGACAATATTGATCAAAACCTAAAGGAAAGACAAGCATCTGCTGGTAAAGGAAGGCAACTGGCCCAGGTCTCCAGGTGCTCTGAAAGCCAAGAGAACCACTAACTCAGAACACTTCACACTTCTCCCCAACAATTCCCCAACCAGTGGGAATCACTGATGACAAAGAGTTAGTAGGAAATAACCCTGGGATGCAGCTCAGTGATAGCTCACTTAAATCACATGAACAAGGCCTTGAGTTCAATCCCAACACCACAAAACAAATTTTTATGCAAAAAAATGATCAATAGATTTCATCCCTCTTGCCAACGAAAACCAATTGATAAGGCTGATTCTAGTTTAGTTACCCAGTTCACGTATGACAGTCTCACTTTAAAACTTGAAGTCAAACCCTGTCATTGGTGGTATATGGGCAGCACATGGGAGGTGGAGGGAGGAAGATCATAAGGCCAGCCTGGGCAGCATAGTGAGATCTAGTCTCAGTAAAACAAACAAGAACAAAATACCCTGCAAAAAGAAACTCATTGCAGGCCTAGTGTGAGAGTTGATCACATTAATCCAAGAAGCTGGGAAGGATGCGGTCTTTGCACCCAGATTAGTTGGTGAGAAGGCCATCCATTTGAAGATGAGGAGAGGTTTGCATTCTCGAGTGTTAGACCAACTGGTTTCCAAGTAATGAGACATACAGAATAGTTCATCACTCTTACAAGCAGAACTGAAGCTACACAGAAAATAAAGTATCCTAAAGGCCAAAGACATGAAAATCAAAATGAAGCTTAATTTAGTAGTGCAGGGATACAAGAAAATAAGGTCTTACTACGTGCAGGGATACAAGAAAATAAAATGTAGGTTAAACTGATTTGGGAACAGACAAGAGTATTAGAAATAGAAATGAAGAGCAAATGGAACCATCAGAACAAGGTTTCCTAATTAACCTTCTTCCACTGGAAAATTTTCACCTAAGAAATTTAGGTAAATAAAATATGTATGCAAATCAAACATTTACTGATAAATTATAACCTAACTTTAAAAAAATTCTTTGGCAAGGGGGGTTTGAGAGATGGCTCAGCAGTTAAGAGCACTGTCTGCTCTTGCAGAGGCCATAAGGTCAGTTCCTAGCACCCACATGAGGGATAACAACCATCTGTAACTCTAGTTCCAGGAGATCTGCTGCCCTCATCTGGCCTCTGCAGGTACTTTACCCACATGGTACACATATTCATGCAGGCAAAGCATATATATCTATAATATATATATATATATAAGTTTAAAAATTTTTGGCATATATATATAAATATACTATATACATATATATCTTATCTATATATCTATCTATATATATAAAACTTTACCATTTTCAAAGATGAAAGAAAATTTGTATGGTAGTAAGACCCATGTGCTTTTTTTTTTTACATAAGAAATTAAATCTTGGCTGACTATCTGCTATTGCAGGATGTGCATCTTCAGGACTTTTTAAAGTTGAGTGATATTTTGATTTCATAAATATCAATAATGAGAATGTCACTTCATAAGTAGTATAAGATGGTGATAGTATTTTTAGGATCATTTCAGAAATTATTGGAAATTCTATCTTAGTTCCAAGCCAAAATTCATTTAATATTTTTTATGAAACCCAACTTGTACCTCTAATAACAATTTTTAAAATCAAACATTTTTAACACAATATAATCCGAAGATATATTAATTTAAGAAGCTGAACTTCAAGATTCCCACCATGGGCCCACCCTTGCTGAGCACTATTGGAGGTGCTGCTGGACTACTCTAGCCCATGTATTTTCCAGAACTCTAGGGAATCATACACATATGTCTGATGCATGGCTGGCTCCAAGTGACCTCTCCTGGCACAGCAAAGTGTGGTACAAAAAACAATGCAGGGCGGATGCATTGGAGAAATAGGGAAAAGAGAAGAAAAAGAGGCTGGGAAAATGGATTACTCGAATTCCCCCAAGTTTGATCTTCAATTTAGAGCCAAACCACAAATCAAGAATACAATGATAATCTGATGTTACACTGATGATGGTCATACTGAAATATTTACATGACCAGGTGTTGGGATTTATAAATCTCATCTATTGCAGTAGCCAGAACATATCTATGTCTATGTTTATATAGCTAAGAAATACTTTTACATGCATATATATATATATATATAAATGAAAATTTGTTATTTCAGAATTTGTTACTGAAAACCAATATGATTTTTTTCATAAGTGACTCTCAAATTAAGATTTAGCATACTGCTGGGCATGGTGGCCCACACTTTTAATCCCAGCACTCAGGACGCAGAAGCAGGTGGATGTCTGTGAGTTCAAGGCCAGTCTGGTCTACATAGTGAGTTTCAGGACAGCTGGGGCTACAGGGAAACCCTGTCTCAAAAAGACCAAAAAATTATCTTCCTTTCTTAAAATAGACAGTGTATTTCTTATGATCTATGATTCTATATTTAATTTGTTGTGCTTGAGAAGACTTTTTTTAAAAAAGACATAGAATATGCTGCAAGACCTGCATCCGACCAACTGTCATTATCTATTACACAGTGGCAAAATGGAGACCAGGTGATTCTCTTAAGAATGATAACCAAACAAACATTAAAAGAAACTACGGCGATAGAGCTGGGTAATTCTAACAACAGCAACAAAAGAGCTCTAATGAATATGAAAACGCTAACAACTTCAGGGACTTTTTATAAACACCTGCTGTGTTCCAGTGCTAAGAAAGAGACTGCAGAAATAAAGAAAAGCAACCAATTAAATTTTGTAGCACCTGTAAGCCAGTTAGAAGCAATTCTCAATGTGCTCCTGTTGATATGTTGATACTACTGTCTTTTACCTAATTCTACTTCTGCATCCTTACTGACATCTTCTAGTAAGTTTGATCTCAGAGTGAAGCCATATTTAAGCACATGGGCTTAGAAAGCAGACTAACAGGCTCTGGGGGCATGTTTCTTAATTTTATAGTTTTGAGGCATTGAATGAGAACCAAAACTTCCTCAGACTTCATTTTTCGCACCTATAAAATGGGTATTGCTAATATTTGCTTCACTCATACAGCTTTATAAAGTATTTATAAAGCATTTTAACTCATTTAGTATGCAGTGAGTGCTCTTCACATATGTGATAAATAAATGAGTGAGTCATAGCTTTTTTAAAAGCTTTATTTCACTGTTCATTGGGTTTTTTTTTTTTTAGCAATCAAATAGCTTTCTTGGCGTTTACTCCGCTTTATACTCTACTTACTAAGCTGAACCGCTATTCAGATCCTCTCCTTTATGTGTCTGCAATTTTCTCGTCTCCCCCAGGGCTTTGTCTCTTTCAGGTTTGCCTATCTCTTTTTCCAATTCTAAGCTGAAATGGGTCCCTGATGATCTTGTTATGTTGCCTATGCTAACTCGGGACTCTCTAGGTACATAACACTGGCCTCAAATTTCAGATCCTTCTACCTTAGTCTCTGTGGGGGAGGCTTAAAGATGTGGACCACCATGCCTCCTTATTTTAGTAAACAACAACAAAAAGCATCCTGCCTGTAATCTCAGCACTTGAGAAGCTGAAGCCAATCTGGGCAACATAAGGAAAGCCTGTCTCAAAAACAGATAACAAATTTAGCAAACAACTAAAGAATAATAAATACGTATCACATAAGTAACTTTCTACAGCAAACGTTTATTCCTGGGAGTGATGTAAATGAATGGAACTTGATACAAATGGTGATGGGCAGAGAGGCAGGGACTGGTGTTGTGAGTGTAACCACTACTGATGTTTGAACTGTTCTAAGGAAGCAGCTGCACTATACTTCTTGGAACTGTAGGGGGTTGGTTATTATTGGTTTGGGTGGTACTGTAATCAAACCCAATGCTTTTACACGCTAGGCATGTGCTCTACCACCAAGCACTCTCAAATCTGCTCTATTTGAAGTCTAGTTGAGTACACTTCATAGGTATGAATTACCTACATCCCTGTCATGTTTCACAAACAGGTATGATCATGTGCTTTGTTGAAGCCCATAAACATATAAACAAAAATAAGTAACTTGTATTCCTTCGAGGTACAAGGGTTTTGTTGTCACTTTTGCTCTATTTACTTATTTATTCCAAAGCAGCATTTTTCTGCGTTCCCCAGCCTGACTTCTGACTCACACTCCTCCTGCCTCCCTCTTGTTGGGATTACTGACATGCACTGCCAGGTCCAGCAATTGGAGGTTTTCAGAATCAGTAAGTCGTTTGTCATACTCTCTTTTCTGCCTATTTACCCAGTAGCAATATACAAATAACGGTTGTTCTTTGAGAAGGATCTCAATTTGAAGACAACTTGGAACAAGGTGCCAAAACAAAGATGTACCGTGAGTGAAAAATGGACTTTTTCCATTAAGCCATGAACTTAACAGTTGCGGTTTCCCACAGTGTAATCTTACCCATCTTGACTGGAAGAAAAGCATTGTGGTTGAGAGCATACCTGTTCCAACTTCAGCTCTGCATTTATTATAAGTACACCATTAGGTACTTAAATGCCCCATTTTTAGACAATCCCATTTTATATTTTTAGATGTCTCACAATTACTTTTTCAGTCTGCCTTAACTCTCTCATTACAGCCAAGCTGGTTAATGCTAGTGCCAACTACTAAATGATGTTATATGTAGCATGCAAAAAACTGTGGCTAGTGCATTGCGTTAGCTATGGGAGCCAATGGAAACTCCAAACAGACACTCAAACAAATGAAACCATCTCTGAATGGTAAGCAACTTATAAGGTGATAAGAGAAGTAAATTAAAATAACCACAGGTTGCAATGGTAATATAAAAAGAAAAATCAGCTGGGCGTGGTGGTGCATGCCTTTAATCCTAGCACTTGTGAGGAAGAGGCAGGCAGATTTCGGTGAGTTCAAGGCCAGCCCTGGTCTAAATAGAGAGTTCCAGGACAGCTGGGACTACAGGGAGACCCTGTCTCAAAAAGTCCAAAAAAGGGGGGGGCAGATGAAATCAAGCAAAATAATGTTGAGTTTTAGAGAAGTAAAAAACTATTTTTATGGGAAGAAAATATATGGTATTGTTATTCTCACTGAACCTTGAGAAATGACGGTTAGAAGGACAAAAGATGAAAGAGATTGAGAAGTAGGGACCAATAGGCCATTTCAGATGAAAGTTAAATGCTGAAATTACTATGTGTGTTTGTGAAAGAATATCTGATAGAAATATTCTTGGAATCTATGTAATAGATTCTCTACGTAGACCACTGCTTTTATTTTTATTTTTCCTGCTATGATCAAGACCAGGACAAAGGCTATACCAAACTTTTTAAAGAGGGTAGACTGTGATCATAAGCTGAAGATGCTAAAACCTATGATATATGTGGCATGCATATCTGCATATTTTAGAGTGATGCATATTGGAAGAAATAACAGCCACAACAACAACAACAACAACAACAAAAAGACTGGGTCAAAGAACTGACTGAAACTGTGAACTTCTGCTCAAAACAGTAAACTTCTGCATCAAGAATTTTGAGAGCTACCGAGAAAAAGATGAAAAACATGCTTGGCAGAATGCATGAGCTCTGGTGGGGGGGGGCAGGGAGGTGGGGACAGGTCTAGATTTGATTTGTAATGTAATTTGATTTATAAGAAATGCACAGAGCTTCAATAAAACATTGGCAAAAAAAAGAGGGTGGACTGTGTTGTAGCCCAGTGGGTACAGTGCCTGCCTAGCATTAATAATACCCTGGGTTCAATCAATCCACAGCACTGGCTAAAACTTACTATACTCAAGATGTAGAGGCAAGAGGATTTGGAGTTCAAGGCCACCCTCAGCTACACAATGAATGTGATGATGAATGTACCATCTCTCGACACAGTGAAATAGATAAAGGCACACTGACAGGTACTGCTGGAGACAGCAAATGTAAAGATCTCGAATTGTCTTTCTGAATTAAACTCCAGTGAGCCATTTATCAGTTTTACAATCATATTGAGTTCAGAACCTAAGCTCACAGACTTGTTTCCCCAGGTGTGAGTGTGTGAGTATCACTGCCGTGATCCTATGCATAATATGGGTCTTTGAAAGAGCTCAAGTCAGAGTCTCTGAACATCTGCACAAATACACAATTGAACACCAATTTGGAGGGAATCAAATTTATGGATTTAAACCAATCCCTGGTCATTATGCAAATCTCTAGTTCAACATCTAATATCAGGAACAGTCTTTTTCTAAGATCCTCATTATTTGCTCAAACAAGCAGGCATTCTTGTTATACTGAATGGGCCACACTGGGGGCAGGCAGAGGCGGACAAGTGGAGTTATAGGATAGTCTTTAATAGCAGCTCCTGTAGAATCAAGAAGAAAAGAAAGCTACGGGAATATTGAAGGTTGATGCAGGGCAGGAAAACAACTGTTTACCTATTGACACAGGGACTAGCTAATCTTTAAGGATCAGTAAGTTAGTGAAAAGGTATTTAAAAGCTAATAGAGGCCTGGAGCACAGAGCAGATTTGAAAGCACTGTTATTAAGTTAAATATGTGAACTCTCTGAGGGTAAGAACCATGTCTTGTTCCCTCCAGCATCCCAGCACCACACTGGGAAGATGGAGAGTGCCCGATCACATTTGTTTATAACACATGGATACTTAAATGCACAGTATGTGAACATGCATTGTTTACCATGTAGACACAATAGCACAACCTATTTTTAAGAGGTTAATTTTGTTTCTAGTCTTGAAAAGCTTTCATGAATGAATTTCTAAGGATTCAAGGACACTCAAGTCACATATACTGTTCAGTTCTTAAGAGAATTCTGCAATAGCTTTTAGGTAATGATGACTAGGGAAAAACATTAAAACACTTGATACATCTACCTACCCACCTACCTACCTGCCTATCTATCATCTATACCCTCTGTGTCATTACAGGAATGGTAGTCTGGGTATTCTGCAGCCTAGAGATAATTGCCTTCAAACACACACCGGCCTCTCATTGGGTGTGAAAGTAACACAGAGAATCTAGTTTCTCTGTCTGCTTTTTTTCCTCTTCTTCATAGTAAAGTTTATTTTCTGCCCAGCATATTTTTATTGTCCTTGGCTTAAAAGATAATGTCTTCTCCATCACCTTCATAAACACCCTAATGAGCATGCATTCTGAGTGCATTTATACTTTACTGTCACTGAAGAGAAAGGAAAAAGGTTGAGAAGAAAAGGCTTTGAAAATCTAGTTCCAAGGAAAAAGGCATTCAGTACAGCTTTAAACATTCTACTAAGCAACAGAAATAAAACAAAAAAGCACGCAAACGAAACCAGTACTAATGAGTTCTTTTTCCTCTCTAGCCCCAACCACTGTTCATTCAACAGGGAAAATAAAAGTGTAGTGTACAGATCAAAATCACATGCATTGGTCTCCGAGCCCCTTCCTAGTAAGCAGCAGATTATTCCACAACCCTGACTGGCTGATGTCAGAGAAGAGATGCCTGAAGTCAGCAATGCATCGAATAAGTTAACAGATGTAAAAAGGCTTTGAACATAGTAACTGAAGGAAGTGAACATTATGACTGTGATCAGTTGTCCCCAAGTCCCAGGGATTACAGTTATTAGCAGAGTGACCTTTTTCTAAGTACTCTCATCCACCATAGCAGAATTAAGGCATTCTTACATTGTGTAGCTTTAACACAAAAGAGAGAAACCTTCAAAGGCACTGGCCAACTTCATTCACTTCTCAAGAAACAAGTAAAGCAGGGAAAATAAGAACAGTGAATTTTCCACAATTGTGGGTATGCATGATCATTGTAAAGAATACTGGCCCCAGTTGGAGTTGCAGGCCCAGCCTCAGCTAAGGCTGGTAGAGCACTATTTGTGTTTTGGAACTCTTCAAGGCCACCTCATAGAAGAGGATACTGGAACAGAATTATTAAGTTCATGTCAGCAAAATTCTCACACCTAGTAGGTGGAGGAGCTGGGATTTGAATCCTGGCAGCTTGATTGCTAACTCCACAGCCTTTCATGCAAAATCAGCAGAGAGCCCTGTGGTATCAGCAGATACTTACTGTATGGTTTTTAAGATGATTCTTTTTTTCATAGCTGGAAAATGGCAGGGCAGAATTCTCCCCCTCATCCCAGAGTGGCTGACTAAATAATAACCTCCCAAAGATGTACCTGTCCCAACTTCCAGAATGTGAGAAACATCCTACCTGATACAGAGGAGGGGACTTCTTACATGTGGTTAAGAATCCGAAGATAAGGTTATCCTCTATTCTCCAGCTAGCTCTCATCGTACCCACAGCAGTTCATATAAAGAAGAGAGGGGAGACGTGCCTATGGAAGCCGGTACTGAGGGCTGTAGCCTGAAGCTAAGGGAAGCCAGCTGCTCTAGAAGTGAGAAGAGACTAGGGAAAGAAACTCGACTGAGGCCTCTGAAAGAAACCAGCCCTGCTGAACCCTTTATCTTAGCACTGTGTAACCCACTCTGGACTTCTTACCTCCAGAACTGTAAGGTGATGAATTGGTAATTTTATTCAGCTACCATAGCAATTTGTTATAGCAAAAGTAGCACCCTAATACATCGGAACCTTCTTTGTGTGTTTGCAGGAAGCTACTAGCTATTACTATTTGAATATGAAAAGTCTCCCATAGGCTCACAGTCTGAATATTTGGTCCCAAGCTTGCAGTGCTATTCTAAAGAATGTGGAGGCTAAGTTAGGAGGTGGGACCTGAGTGGTGGAAATCGGTCACTAAGGACAGGCTTTTGAAATTTATACCTTTTCCCCTGGTTCCAGTCCCACTCCCTGCTTCCTGGTCTATGCAGTGTAAACAGCGAACACCTCCCGCTCCTGTTGCCAGGCCTTCCCCTCCACAACAGGCTGAAATCTCTCTGAAACTCTGAGCCAACATAAATTTGTCCTCTCCTAAGTTTCTTCTGTTGGGTCACATTGGCAAGAAAAGTAACTGATACACTGGCAATCCAATAGATGCCTTGTGGACACCAAACCAGAGGTATTCACCTGGATGATCTTCATGTCCATGGTTTTATAAGAAGTAGTGTTAGTAGTAACAAAAGCATGGAAGACCTGAGGGAGATCTGTTTTAACTCTTCTTCAAAGGTTCTCTTTCCTCTGGTAGTAAGTCAGAAACTTGGTAGGCTATTTCTGATTATGTGGAGCCCAAGCAGACATAGATAGCAGGGAAGGGCCTTGGGGGGAAGCAGTTAGTCTGCTGAGCCTTGGAAAGCTAATATCTTCCAGTAGTCTGTCTGTCTGGCTTCCCTCTCTCTTAGCCACAGTAGTTGCTGGGGACTGATGATGGAAGCCAGAAGTTACCAGCAAGTTCCTATTTCTGTTGAGCATCCACACACTGCCTTTACAACATGGCCCTAAGATCTATAAGGATGCTCCTTTCTGCTGTATTTTCTTCTTGAACTATGATGCTAACTGAGTGTGCTTGTAAGTACATATCTTAAATTAAACATGTTCAGGAATGTACACTGCCTAAGTGCCCCCCCCCGTATGAATATGCATAGCCTTCCCTAATTTCTCACTCTTCATTCTAGGAGACCATGTCATCATTGGAAACTGTGCTCTGTGGGTAATAAAAATATCTCTATGCTCTTATGTGCTGGCTGTGACTCTTGGTTTGCACTTGAAATGTGTTCCCTTATAGTAGCACTGGAATTTGTGATTCTCAGGGAACTCCGCTGAGCCACCAGGGGCAGCTAGCCAGCCTATTTCTAAGTGAAGATGTAATAATGGGAAAGAAAAAGGGTTCCTTCAGTGAAGAGAAAGATCGACTGCTTGGAATTTAGAAGCAGACTCAATCTTGTGCTTGAAAGAGGACTTGATTGGACTCAAAGAACTGATGTACTGAAAATAATAGTAACCATTCACAGAACAATGTGGTGGTCACAGTTCATACAGAGGGGCAGAAGGCAGCTTCACTCAACTAAACTCAACTGCTAAAACCACAGGGGCCACCTAATTATGTAACTAGCAAACTGAACTTTTTAATAAGGCCAATGAAGAAATGTGCCTGTCCCTTCCCTCCTCTTTACAATTAGGAGTGTCTCCATCTACCTACAGTGGGAAAAATCAGAATATATAGCATTATATATATATTCTGATTTTTTATATATATTCTAATACATAGCAATAACAGCCTGGTTAAGGCTTGATGGATATTTTATTTCATATCTCAAAGTGGAAAGTGTAGTGGAATTTTTGGAAATATTCCGATCTTATCACTGCTTTTTTCATTTTATTCTCACAGCCCAAGAAATAGTGTGCTACAAGCAGAAGAAAAACTTCTTTCAGGATTATGCTAAATGATTACTTCAGATCTCTAAATTATATTATTCTAAAGAATTTTATTATTATTTTAGCTACGTTAAGTTTTTAACATGTTGTTTCCTGGCATCTGAATTTGCCAGGTGCAGTGTTGGTTCCCTTCCAGGCCAGTTCTTAGCCCGTGTGCAGTGCACATGCTCCACTCAGCTGCCAGTGCCAGAAGACCTTCACTCTGTGTATTTCCTTAGCCACTTAGATTTATTTTCTTAATTTCATAAAGTATGGAACCAATTTTATCTGATCATTTAAGGGAAGTAGTTTTGTTTTTTATTATAGCACTCAGAATTATACTAATGTCATCCTCCTAGAATTTTTTCCTTTATTTTTTAAGGGATTCACAATATAAGAGCACAGTTGTTTTCAGATCACATTGACGTTGCTCAGTTTGCCATACAATTAGGTAACTGGTGCTAGTATCCACAGATGAGGGATACCATTCATCATTTGTTTTTCTGGGACTGTGTTACTTCACTCAACATGATATCTTCTGGCTCCAATCATTTACCTGCAAAGTTCATGATGTCATCTTTCTTTACTGCTCTGTGGTAAGATGAGTCTTGTGGGTACATGCGCAGGAGTGGTATGGCTCAGTCAGGTGGCAAGTTCATTCCAAGTCTTCCAAGGGTTCTCCACACTGCTTTCCATACTGGCTGTACGAGTTTACATTCCCACCAGCAGTGGATGAGTGTTCCCCTTTCCCCACAACCTCTCCAGCACTTAGTATCATTTTTCTTGATCCTAGCCAGTCTTATTGGAGTAAGATGATATCTTAAAGTAGTTTCAACTTGCATTTCCTTAATTATTAGCAACATTGAACACTTCTTAAGATGTTTCTCAGCCATCTCTAATTCCTCACTTGTGAAGTCTCTGTAAAGCTCTTTGCTCCATCTATGGAGTGGGTCATTTGTTTTCTTTCTTCTTTGTTTTTTGACTAGTTTATATATTCTGGAAATCAATGCTTTGTCAGATGTATCTGACGTGAAGGTTTCCTCCCACTCTGTGGGTTTTCTCTTCACTTCCTTGATTGTTTCTTTTGATGTTCAGAAGCTTTTGAGTTTAATGAGGTCCCATTTGTCAATTATCAACCTTAATTCTTGCACAGCTGCTGTCTGATTTAGGAAGTCTTTTCCTATGCCTATGTCTTGTAGGCTGCTGCCAACTTTTTCTTCTTTCACCTTCAGAGTTTGGGGCAATACAGGGGGGATCTCTATACCAGACTTCAAACTATACTACAGTGCTATAGTCATAAAAAAAGCTTGGTTCTGGCACAAAATCAGACCCATTGACCAATGGAACAAAACTGAAGATCCAAACTTGAGCACATACAATTTCAGCCATCTCATATTTGACAAGGGGGTCAAGAAGACACAATGGGGCAAAGACAGCATCTTCGGCAAGTGGTGTTGGCAAAATTGGATCACCACTTGTAGAAGAATGAAATTAAACCCCTACCTCTCTCCCTGTACAAAAGTCAACTCCAGATGGATTAAAGACCTCAAAGTGAAATCCCTCTTAGATTTTTCTAAGTAACAGACTAATTCATAATTTTCTAAGTGTAAGGTTTTTCCTAGGTCTTTTAAAAAAATACTTGTGATTTGTGTATGTGTGTCTTTGTGTGTATGGGGGGGTGTAGGAGCACATGTGTGCCAGGAGATGAGTGTGGAGGTCAGAGGACAACCCTATGCAGCTGGCTTTCTCACCTACCTTTACACAGCTTCGGGGGCTGGACCTCAGGTTACCAAGCTTTTATGGCAAGTGCTTTTCCCTACTGAGCCCTCTCTCTAGCCTTCCTCATATATTTTAACCAATTCATTTTTTTCATTCCCCCTTAACTTATAAGAACATTATCTTTTCATTTGTATATGTAGGGATCTTTTTGCAGTATTTAATGTCCATATTACACTCTACAATACATAATTTATTTCACCATCCCATCACTCAGATAGCTGTGCTGGTTAGTTTTTGTTAACTTGGAACCAACTAGAGACACCTGGGAAGAGGATACCTCAATTGGGGGCTTTCCTCCATCAGTGCCCCATGGGCATGTGGGGGGGCATCTTCTTGACTGATGGCTGATGGAGGAGGGTCCAGTCCACTGTGGGTGGTGCCATCCTTGAGCTGGTGGACCTAGGATGAAGTAGCTGAACGAGCCAGGAAGGACTATTCCTGCATGGTCTCAGCTTTGGTTCCTGCTTCCAGGTTCCTGCCCACCTTCCCTCAAAGATGGACTGTGCCTTAGAAGGGTAAGATGAAATAAACCCTTTCTTCCTTAAGTTGTTTTGATTTGAGTTTTTGTCATAGCAACAGAGAAAGAAAACTAGAACAGTGAATATTTCTGATTGTCAGTAACCTCTCCAAAATGGTTGTTATGTGAATCAGTCCTGAGTTCTCTCACTATTATGTAGAGAATTTGACATCATCAAGCCCTCTTGCCGGCTGTTGCTTCTCTATGGACTGGTTCTACTGAAGTCATTTTGGTCTTTGCTACCTTGCTAAACCCAGTGTTATATAAATGACAGTGTTAGAACATTCTATCTTAGTAAGCATACTGGCCTATAAAGGAATGAGATAAAGCCTGAGGAGCCACTGACTAAACAACTGCCACTCATGCATCTAACTTAAAATAAAATCTGCTGCCACATTGTGATCACCAAAGCAGCTACATAACATTTCCTCAAATTTTTATGGAGATGGGTCAGGAGGTGCTGACATCTGACTCCCAAAATATTATAGATAAAAGAATTTAGTCAAATAATTGCTCCTTTTGAAACGAAAACAATTTCACAACTCTGCATTTTACCACTTGCTGATTGAACAATAAAAGAATGTTAACTCAGAAAAAGGCTCAAGTGCTTAGGATAGCAAACTTACAAACACCCCCACAATGACAATAAAAGACCCATGTGTGCTTAGATCACCAGCTGCAGAAGTGCTCAGTGCAGTAGAAGCCATTCTCTCCTGCACTGGCCTTTTCTTTAAGGGTTTTACAATACCCGGCTCACACATTTGGCAATAATTGTATAGGATGCCTAACAGAGCACAGACACAAAATGCCTCATCCTGCGAAATCGTGTCTGGCTATTTACTATTTTTGAAGGTTATTGTTTTAGTGACAACCAGGCTTCAGCTCCTACTGCTAAGACTCAGGTGTATCTTAAGAGTTTATCACTCTAAAAAATCTTCCAAAAATGCAGCTGTAATGCTGTATGGTATGTTCCTCTACTTAGGCAATGCATATAGTGAGCTTTCCGCTTTTCCTTGACATTAGTTCTGCAGGTGTTTTAGTTTGGGTGAACATGTTTATAAAGTCTAACAACACACAGAGGAGGCCAAACACTGGTTTTCTGCTTGAGATTTGGATCTTTCTTTGTAATTGTGCTTCATTTTTGAGACTTAGACATTCATAGAATATTTTTCCTAATCATTGTACACAACTTAGAATAGTCCCTGGCAAATTGTAGGTGCTTAAGAAAGACTTACTGATATATTAAAGTCACTACTATAGTAGGAATGCGCAGATGATGTATCAAAAAACAAAAAACAGAAATGACTAGCACTTTCTCCATTCTGAATCAGCACTATGATTTGAAATAAGATATCACATATCACTGGTCCTTAGTCACATCTATCATCTACAGTGTATGTAAATATAATACCATGTCATATATACATGCCAGTCAGAGGGACATGAGTTTAGGTAGGACAGTCTAGGTGATTTCTGTATTTCCTTTAGTTTCCAAAATACTAAAGAGTTTACAAGATACTATGCCAATCTCATAGGAGCTTGTAGAATTGTACATTAGTTTTGTAATAACTCATCAAAAAGTATTTTTCTCTTTATATTTAAATTTCATTTACATTAAAGCATCTAAGAACACTTAAAACTTGGAGTTATTCATAATTCATGGGGCTGGAGAGATGGCTCAGTGGTTAAGAGCACTGACTGCTCTTGCAGACCCAAGTTCAATTCCCAGCACCCACATGGTGCCTAAGAACCATCTGTAACTCCAGTTCCAGGGGAATCCAACATCTTCTTCTGACCTCTGCAGCATTGCACAACACGGGTACACCTACCTACATGTAGACAGTACACTCATACACATAAAATAATAAATAAATAAATAAATAAATAAATAAATAAATAAATAAATAAATAAAATTATAAGCATCTAAAATATATTAACTATGCATCAAGCTTCAAGGTTTCTCATTGACTGTGTAGACTGAAGAGAATTCAGCTCTTCTGAATTCTCTCAAATTTTAGACAATTCACAATTTTTTATTTATATTATATACGTGGAGTGTTCTTATTTGTGCTATGTGATGAGACAGTGCACTGGCTTTCAAAGTCAGACAAATGTGAATTTCACTTTTGGTTCATGTCCTTTGTTCATGTGAACTCCAGTGCCGTGGTTTCTACAACACATATGCATCCCAGAGATCACACGCAACTGCTGTGAAACAGAAATCAATGGTCTGCTACATGTTAGCAGTATCCAGAGCCTCAACAATAATCTATTGCTTTAAAAACTTCATGCATACATGTGTCTGTCTCTGTTTCTATAAAACAGATAAACAGCTGGGCGTGGTGGCACACGCCTTTAATACCAGCACTTGGGAGGCAGAGGCAGGCGGATCTCTGTGAGTTCAAGGCCAGCCTGGACTACATAGCAAGTTCCAGGGGTCTACATAGCGACCTCCAGGCCAGCTGGACTAAAGGGAGAACCTGTCTCAAAAAGACCCCCCAAAATAGATAAACATAGATATATATTTCTCATCTCCACAATATTTAAGGCAACAAGACCTTTCTAATTGTGTCTCAGACTTCATAAGCATAAACTTGAAGACCTCACAATTTTTAAAGTATAGTTTCATACACCAAAAAGATAATGTAAACAAAAGAGCAATGAAAAGTTGATGGAAATATTTGATACCTAACTATATAAAAAGTTCTTTGAAATTAAAAACAAAACAATGGACCACAGGAAAATAGGAAAAGGTTATGGACCATGAAAAAGCAGGTAGCTTTTAAATACATCAAATAATAATAAACCATATGAAGTTGCGGGAGGAGGTAATTAGGGTGGGGGCAGAGTTGGGGGAAGAGTTCTGAGTATGATCAAATTATACTGTATGAAATTCTGAAAGAATCAATAAAAAACTTTAAGATAAATACATCACTCATGATAAAAATAAATGAAAATTTAACACTAGAGTATGGTATTATTTCTCAGCTGAAGGTTGACAAAAATTCCAACAATAAAAACATTCTTTTTTTCAATGCTGAGGGGACACAGGTAGTCCTATACATTGTACATAGATGGACGTAAAAATGAAAAAAATCTCCCAAAGTGTAATATGCTCATGTTGCAAATGTTTCATAGATATATTTACCCATGGACTAAAAATTCTACTTCTGAAAAATAGTCCCTAAAGCACATCCATAATTAGAAGGACTTTTATGTTTTCAGTATTATACAAAAGGCACAGGTAGTTGTGTTGGAGGAGAAGGAAAAGTAGAAGTGCAAAAGACTTCTGTGTAAGTAGGAAACAGACAAAAGTCAGTGAACAACTCAAGATAAATGCACAAAGTCCAAGGAGCTGAAGAAAATGTAAATCTTAGTAACCACACAAATGATTTCCAAGTTCAAGGCCAGCCTGCACAATAGTCTGAGATCCTGGCTCAATGATTTATATGTCATTACTATGCTAACATCACAATTACCTGAACAAAAAAGCCTGACTCAAATTAAGTGTAGGCCTGACCTCGAAGGACGCTGTTTCTCCTAGGTATCTCTTGGAACCGTCTCTGCCCTGGACCTGTGCTCCTGAGTCAGCTTCAGGCATATTTTTTTATGAAAACAGTTTCGCCAGCTTCATTGGGAAAGTACAAGTTAGGATCACCCGTATCTTAACAGGCCATCTTTCCTTTTCATCCTTGGTTCTAGCATCATTCACCTGATCTCAAACATCCTTCTCAACTGTCACTGTGCTGGATGAAATGGCCATGGGCACACCGTCTTTCAGTACTTCATGTTAATCCTCAATCATACCTACATTCATTCATTATTTTTTCTGGTAGAGTACAAAATTGAGGCTCCCAGGAAACACCCCGGTCACAAGACACAAAGATCACTGAGTTTGCCAAAGTTATAAGTCATTTCAACAGGAATATACAGAAAGAGAGATACCCTGACAATTTCATCATTTAATACTTATGTCATCAATAAATACTGCAAAGCTTTTTCAAATTGTTAAACAGTTCCCAACGATCATTCTTTTATTATGTGGCGGTAGTAAAATTTACCTTCATGTCTGTTTGGCTCCTAACACAGTAACTAAAAAGGGTCAAAATGGGTGTCAGGGAAGGTGGAAAAATGACACACAGAGCAAGGCTTGGCGCATTCACAGGCAGAGGGCAGGTAGGCAAGGGAGCTGCAGGAGAGGGCAGATACATTCACACAGAGCAAGGCTTGGCACATTCACAGGCAGAGGGCAGGTAGGCAGGGAGCTGCAGGAGAGGTTAGATACATTTGGGGAGAAAAAGCAACATCCACTTGGAGGGCAAAGTTGTTTACTGACAGAAATATGGCTGGGTTTGGAGTCTGTAGTATGGACATCTTAAAGGCTCTGAGTGACTGAATTACATGATGAAGTCAACATTTTAGTTTTGTTGGTATTAGGATTAGAGAGAGTGGAACGAGAGGCAGAATAAAGAGAAGATGGTGCAATAAAGGAGGTACAAAAAGAATGGGAAAAGAATGCGAACCGTAGAGCCCGTCCTTAGTGCACACACAAGCACACACACAAGCACACACACACACACACACACACACACACACACACACATACACAAGCACACACGCTCTCTCACAAGCACACACACAAGCACACACGCTTTCACAAGCATAGATCCTCACGGTAGGTGGATCTGCAATCCGTAGCACCACTCACTCTGCCAATAGGAAATGATTCTAAGTTCACATGAAAAAATATCTTTCATGGCTACAATTTGAGAAGCGGTAAAGACTGAATACAGAGAATGTCAACATATGAATAAGATTAAGGCCCGGGGTGCATTTCAATGGTAGAGCACCCCCTTTGCATGCATGAGCCCCCTTCTTTCCTCACCAACAGAATAAAACTGTCCAAGTATATTGCTCATTTTATTTGAATCATAAAATTGTTTTTCTGAAGAAAATAGCTGCTCTTGAAGCTAAAATTTGAAAATGAAGGTGGTTTTAAATCTATTTTTTTCTCTTCATTTAATAAGATTCATACATTTTACAGTTTCTCAATTCACTTAGGGAAAAATAAATGTAACTATCTACTTTAGCAATTTGTGTTGGATAAGCATGCATCCTGAACTGCTAGCAAGTTCTAACTACCTATGATCACTGTTACTGTTCAGTAATTCCTACTACTACAGAAGAGAATCCTGGGATTGATCCTCTATGTGTACTTTCCAGACCAACACTCTGCTGATAGCTGAAGGTAACTCAGAGGGATAAGAGTTCTGTAAAATACTAAAATACCTTCAACAATAATGAAATATATGCATAAAAGAATATTCTCAATATGTGCAACTTTTAAAAACACACCAACAAAACTACTCTACTCGAGGGCTGGAGAGGTGGCTCAGCAGTTAAGAATTCTTGAAGTTCCTAGAGAGGACAGGGTTTGATTCTCAGTATAGACCCGGCAGCTAACAACTGTCTAGAGGATCTGATGCCCTCTTCTGGCCTCTATGGGCATTGCATGCATATAGAACATTCATGCAGGCGAAACACATACAACATAAAATTAAAATAATAAATAATTTTAAGTGCTATACATGTTTTAGGCAAGGGAAGAGTTTAGACTTTGAACTTATTGCTTCTGTGTGATGCAGGAAGCAGAAAAAGATGTCATGATGTTAAATCATAGAATTAAAATTGCCAAATTTAGCCAAACGAGAGGAAGAAAAACATTTATTGTTAAATGTTTTTGAGAGTTTATGCATCAATGCTTTTTTAAAATATTTTTATTAATTTTTATTTATTTCTGTATGTGTATGAATGTACTGTCTGCATGCAAGTCTGTGCACCCGTGTCGTGCAATGCCGCGGAGGTCTGAAGAGGGTCTCGGATTCCCCTGGAACTGGAGTTCTCCTGGAATTGGAGTTTCAGACGGTTCTGGGCTGCCATGTGGGTGCTGGGGATCGAACCCGGGTCCACTGTAAGAGCGGTCGGCGCTCTTAACCGCTAGGCCATCTCTCCAGCCCTGCATCAATGTATCTTTATAAATAAAATTTTATTTACAGAATCTGAAGAGTCATTTTCAATGAGTAATTAGATTTATCAGTTTTCCATTTTGAATTTTAGTAATTGATTACATTTATAGATTAAAAATCAATGTATTTTTACATCAAAAATCATGATATAGGTTTATAACATTCAATCTCTCTGCCAATCATTCTATAAAAAGAAAACATTTCCAGCTAGGTGTAGTTATATATGCCTGTAACCCCAGCATGTGGGAAGCTGAAGCAGGAAGATCAAGCCTAACTGGAAAAAAAAAAAAAAAAAAAAAAAAAACACTGGGGATATAGCTCAGTGGCAGAAAGCTTGTTGAGTATCCATGAAGCCCTGAGTTCAATCCCAGGACTGCAAAAAAATAAAATTATTTGAGGGTTAGGGGAGATGATTCAGTATCTTAAACTTCCTACAAAAGTTTAAGAACAGGAGTTCAGATCCCCAGAAAGGAAGGTGACCAAGGAAGATTCCCTACATCAATTCCGCCCCCCCACACGCACACACACACATGCGCGTGCGCACACATGCACCACTCACATACACACATATGTGTCACACACGTGTGCATATGCACCTTACACATATTCACACACATGTGAATAGTCACATACACAACACACATGCACCACTCATACACACATGTACCACTCACACACACATGCACCACACACATATGGACCACTCATATATACACATATGTATCACACACATGTGCATATGTACCCTCCACATGTTTACACATATGTGAATAGTCACACATGACTATCAGCCATAGGCGTTCCATTATTCATCATCAGCATCTACTCTCTGTTTAAAGACTGAAACCCAAGCTACAGGAAAGCCAAGGTGATGCTATAAAATGCTATCACTGAGCAACTGGGATCCGTTAGCATGAGGCCCTTGTGACAGTCCCAACTGCTTTCCTCCATCCTATCTCCTACTTTATGTTTTCAAAAAAAAATAAATAAATAAATAAAAGCAAACTAACCCCTAACTCAACTTCAAGCAAGTGTTCCAGCTAAAAGATCAAATCCAGTGACTTTCTAAAGTGGCTCCTGTTGTCGAACAATCCGACTCAAAGACTCATCCACTTGAACTGGCATCATGAAAATATCTTGACACAATTTCGATGTGATGCCAAAGGGAACAGAGCAGTGTTAGAGAAAAGGGATCTCTGACGGCTTCTGGCAGCACTGACAACAGCTGCCGGCGGTGCTGAAGCACATCAGCTGCAACCCGCACCCACGCTTTGTTCTCCAAAACTGGAGGCATTCGTCTTTCAAGTGGTCAATGGTGGAAACAATTTATTTCTGATATTTTAATAAAAGTTAAAAAGTAAAATAAGATTAAATATACAAAAGTAATTGTAGAAAATAATAATTCATCTTAGCACATACAAATATTTGTAAAGACATAAAGTGAAAAGGGATATCAACTAAATAAAAGCACATAAATAAAAATTAAAGTAGATTAAATAATGACTAAAAGCAGTTCTTCCCTAGGACTTACTTCAGGAACTTGACACTTTTCTAAAACTAAGCACGTGTTTGCAATGTCTCATGTCATGAGCTGTCTCCTCCTACCATTCAGGTCCTGGGAAACAAATTCCAGTTATCAGGATTGGCAGCAATTGTCCTTGTCTACTGAGCCACCTTGCTGGCCTCATTAGTTCATCTCAAAGGAAGAGATTGGTTCGAGAGAGATCATGTCATATGCCTAAATCAACAGCTAGAAAGGAGCATATTTCAAACCTGACCATCATGCTACCTACAGAATCTGTGTTTGGAACACTTTCTTATCAGCATATAGAGAATATATAAAAGATAATACAGGTACTTTTGCAAAATAATTTTCTGCTTTTCTTTTTTTTTTCTTTTTGAGACAGTGTCTCCCTGTAGCCCCAACTGTCCTAGAACTCACTCTGTAGACCAGGCTGGTCTTGAACTCACAGACTGCCTCTACCTCCCCAGTGCTGGATTTAAAGCATGTGTCATAACACCTGGAAATTTTTTGCTTTTAAAATAGATATATTAATAATAACCAGGATAAGATACATTTTTAGTCCCCCTCATATGAAATTTACATCCTTTTGAGGTTTCATTTGATTTTCTTCATAAAATAAGCAACATATAAATCTGCAATAGATCTAAATCCCAGCAAAAGGGAATAGATAGCAGTGCTGAGTGTGTCAGCAAGGTGGCTCAGTAGACAAGGACAATTGCTGCCAATCCTGATAACTGGAATTTGTTTCCCAGGACCTGCATGGTAGGAGGAGACAGCTCATGACATGAGACATTGCAAACATGTGCTTAGTTTTAGAAAAGTGTCAAGTTCCTGAAGTAAGTCCTAGGGAAGAACTGCTTTTAGTCATTATTTAATCTACTTTAATTTTTATTTATGTGCTTTTATGTCAGATATTTCCTGACAGTAACAGATCCTGAGAACAACTCATCACATTCTGTGACTAATAGCAAATACGAACACAAGATCTAAGTAGAAATTATATAGATCAATACAGTGGCAGAGGAGGCAATTAGAAACCTATGTGTAAATGGATACACTGAGGCTGTGCTAAAGAAACTGTTGCATCAGCTATTCTCACAGAACTCCTGTCAGCAACCTATTGCCATTCTTTGTTCATTTTTTTTTTTATGGTAGGGAATGTCCCGGGCAGTATACCAGGTCAGGTTTGTCAACAGCAGTTTATGACATGAAACCCTGTAGCATTAGTCACTCACTCATTTAGGACTGGAACAATTGAGGAGTGGTGGCACAGGCTTTGCAATCTCAGCTCTCAGAAAGCAGAGGATGGAAAGTTTGAGGCAAGGCAAGGCTACATAATGAGACCCCTTTCAAAAAATACCCCCAAACACACAAACACCATCATCACTAACAGAAATTCAGTTTCCCCATTTTGCTCATAAGGCAAAGGTTTTGGAGTAGGAGAAAAGAAGATGACAACCCGAGTGAGGAAGAGGTGACTATCATTGTGTATTTACACTCTAACTCAATTCTAAACATCAACCAGGAAGATTTTGGGGTGTCTGGATGCCCATTTAGGGAGGTCTGATCTCGGGCTGATGTTCAAGATTGCATTAGAATATAACTATCTATTTGCAGAAAACCAGAATAGTGAAAGATAAAAAGCAAAGAGCTTTTAAAAAAGCATTGGGTCAGAAACAAGAAACTATATCATTACTTTCCATGAAGAGAACTGTGCAGCTTGTAATTTGAACAAGTAACAATGGAGACTAGTTCATTACCTGTAAAGTATTATATACATTGAAGACAATAAAGTAACACTACCAGGGCTGGAGAGATGGTTCAGTGGTTAAGAACACCAACTGCTCTTGCAGAGAACCCAGGCTCAATTCCCAGGACCCACAAGATGGCTAACAACTATTGGTCCATAAGTCCAGTTCCAGAGGAACCTGAAGACTTCTAAATCCATGGGTGCACTTACACACATGCAGCAATACATATACACATAAAATGAAAATAATAAATTAAAAAATACATTTTGAAAAGTCGCACTACCAATATAACAATTTTAGGCAAGAAGCACTGGTTTTCATAAGCAGGTAGAGAATTTCTTGTAAGAAGTGAGATTAAGCCGGGCATGGTGGCGCAAGCCTTTAATCCTAGCACTCGGGAGGCAGAGGCAGGCGGATCTTTGTGAGTTCAAGGCCTGGTCTACAGAGTGAGTTCCAGGACAGCTGGGGCTACAAGGAGACCCTGTCTCGAAAAGACCAAAAAAAAAAAAAAAAAAAAAAAAAAAAAAAGAAGTGAGATTATAGGGGCTGGAGAGACAGATCAGCAGTTCAGAGCAGTGACTGCTCTTGCAGAAGACCCAGGGTCGAATCCCAGCACCCAAATGGTGGCTAACAACTGTCTATAGCTCCAGTTCCAGGGGGTCCAACACCTTCTTCTGACCACCATGGGCATTGCACGACACAGGTGCACTTACAAACAGGCAAGCAATATACTCATACACATAAAGTAAAAACATACACATAAAATATAAAAAAAGAAGTAAGGTGCATTTCATGTGTTTCAAAAGCATACATTCTAGTTGTAACCCAGGGAAAAGACTAGGGATGTTAAGTGTTATATTAATAATGATAAACTCATTTATCTGCTACTTATTTATATATCAAGTTCATTTCAGCTTTATGGCAACTTTGTAATGAAGTTATTAGCTGACTTCCTCCTATTTACATGAGGAACACATAATTTAAGGACTTTCTAAAACTTGTGGAAACTAGACAGAAGTGATAACAAACTTCAAGCCAACAGCTGGAAGAATTGTTGCTTTAATAAAGCCAGTACTCCCAGGCACTATATAGAGAGTGATAATTAAGTCCTGGGAGATATATGAACCCAGCAATCAGGAAAGGTGTAGACTGGAGGTGGTGCTTACAGACATTCTTGCTCAAAGAATAACATCTGGAAAAATATAAGACAGGGAGGATACTTCAGACCTAGAGAATAGCAGATGAAAAGCTAGAAGCTGAAAAGCACACATTATCTTTGAAGAAGGGATCCTTAGGTGAGCAAAGCATCTTCAAAAGAATGTGGAAAAAGCCTACAGGGAGATATACTCTGAGCTGTGTACACAGAGAAGAGTATAGACATGTGCTGGGACCACCACACACTGAAACTTCTAGATAAACGAGCACAGAGCCAGGTGTGGTGGCACATACCTTTAATCCCAGCACTCAGGAGGCAAAAGGAGGCAGATCTCTGAGTTCTATAGGAATGAAACTTTGCTTGGCTTGAGGTGGACCTGTAAAACCTGTCCTGAGGAACCTCCGAGAGTTATGTGATATCTCTGTGGGCATTCAGTTGTCTCTGTGAATTATCTATAGCTCTGAAAGGTGAGGATATTGAAGTGTTTTTCCTGCCTCGCCTATCTCTCCAAAGTTCCAGAACAGGATAGCCTCTTCCCTTGAGGTATTGAGCAAAATGTCACACCTCTAGTTTACCGGTTGCACAAACAGGAGCTCTGCAGACCCCCCCCCAGAAGCCAAGGTGGCTCACCCTTCCCTTCCGCCTGCCACCCACTTCCTTGCCCAGAGCACAGTAGCTTTTAGTATAGAAACACACTGCTGTCATGAATAAAACTGAGTCTTTCTCCTGGACTTTCTCTGAGTCCATGTCTTTCTTTTCCCATTGGGCAACTTTCCGTGACTCCCTCCCCTCTCCTTGCCAGAAGCTCAGCCTAGGAACTGTTAGCCTGCCAGCAGGAAACAACTCTGAGGCTTACAGCCTTGTGAAGCTGCCAGCCTAGTTCTAGGAGAGAAGAATATGGTGTGGATAGCGGTCACGCCTGATTAAAGGACCAACAGATGCCATATGTATATATATATATCATATATATATATGATATATATGATATATATATATGATATATATATCTATATATATATACATACATATATATGTATCATATATATACATATATATCATAGATATATATGTATGTATATATAGATATATATATCATATATATATCATATATATCATATATATCATATATATTTAACTGACAAGTTCAAGGCAGCCTGGTCCTCAGAGTGAGTTCTAGGCCAAGTACAAAAAAACAAAACAAAACATCAGCACAGAATGCTTTTCTTCACATCTACTTAAAGAAAAATGCATCAGATAAATATAGAACAATCAGTAAAATATGACAATATAAATGAAACATAAACTCATCAAGGCATTATCAGACATTCTATTACAAAGCAATAGGCCAATAGGTATTGACACAACAACCTGCTAAGCGTACTCTGTGTTGGTTAGACCATGCATAAATCCTATTCTTATTTTTCATATAATAGCTCTGTGGGCTGCTAACATAGTCTTGACCTTAAATTTAACTTCAGGGCTACTTATTATCCTGCCTAGTCTGTAGCCCCTGACATTTCCAGAATTTCTATCAAAACCTGATGGTCTTTCATCTTTCTACTAATTAAGCTCCATCTATCATGGCTGCCAATGGATAAGCAAGTCAGTAGTCCATGACAAACATTTTTATGAGTATAATTAAGTTTAATGCATGTTTTACTTAGAGGAAACAACTGACGTGATTTACTAATCAATATGTAGTTATAAATAAAGTGTATTAAAATCAGTAATAGGGATATAAGTACTGTGAAATATTTTTAAAATATTTTTATTATTTTGACTTTATGTGTATGAGTATATTGCCTGCATATGTGTAAGTGCACCCATGTCATGCAATGCCCATGGAGTCAGGACAAAGCATCAGATTTCCTGGAACTGGAGTTATAGTAGGCTGCTAGCCACCATGTGGGTGCTGAGAATCGAACCTGGGTACTCTGCAAGAGCAGTCAGTGCTCTTAACCACTGAGCCATCTCTCCAGCCTGAAATATTTTTATTTTTATTTTTTAAATATTTTTTATTTATTTTTATGTGTGTATGAATGTATCGTCTGCATGTAGGTTGGTGCACCTGTGTCGTGCAATGCCGCGGAGGTCAGAAGAGGGTGTCGGATTCCCTTGGAACTGGAGTTAAAGACAGTTCTTAGCCGCCATGTGGGTGCTGGGGATCGAACCCGGGTCCTCTGCAAGAGCAGTCGATGTTCTTAACCGCTAGGCTAACTCTCCAGCCCCCTGAAATACTTTTAAACTATATGTTTTTTCATCAGGATAAAATTGTAGTAATAGAGGTGTTACATATTATTGTTTTAATTCTTTTATTGTACATGTGTGTGTGCGCGCGTGTTTTGCCTTAGTGTATGTAAGTGTACTTGTGTCACCAATGCCCATGAAGGCCAGAAGAAGGCCTTTGGAACTGGAGAAACAGATGGTTATTAGCTGCCATGTGGGTTTTGGGAACTGAAAGCAGGTCCTCTGAAAGAGCAGTGCAGCCAGTGCCCTTAACCCGAGCCATCTCTCCAGCCCTGTGACCCAATATTATTACTTTCATTCCCTTCTTCATCACTCAACACTCTTACTGTTGTCATTGGTTCTCAGTTTCTACATCCGTCACTTCTGAGATGAACACTTTGTTCAGGTCTTGACTTCTGTGATTAGAACCCGACTTGCATCATTGGCTGTACTTAACAGTCCCTCCTTTGTTCCGTAAACTCAGTCACTGAAGGACAGCTCATCTCACCATTGGCACGGCTGCACAATCTTGGAAATAAGCCACACCTAATATTTTTTAATTACATGGTGCACTGGCAAAATTACTAAACAAAAATAACAACATAAAATCCATTTCAGAAAATAATGTTTAAAAAATGCCACTCTAATGTGCTTGTCCACCATAAGTGAATTCTGTAACACAGTAATGTAAGCAGCCAGTCCTGGGGATGATTAAACGCCATTCTCATCGCTGAATTATTCATCATTCCTTTTTCTTATTTTAACTTACTCATTTTTCTAAAGTGGAAAAGAAACTCCATTTTAAGCAGAATAATACAAAAGATAAAGCCACTAGTTTTCGCAGACACATTTAACACTCAATAATTTTGTTTCCTATTTCATATTTTTTGGTAAAAATCTGTAAAAGAAAGGATTTGTTTGTATTCAAAATTCAAGTTGGGGCAAAATAAAAGTGGGCAGTGACATGAAGAATCTGGGTTGGAATTCCCTATTCAAAGCCAGCACCCCAGTCTTGTATGCCTCTCCAATGGCCCCACACCCAGTGCTGCCTGTGGCAGACAGGAGGGAGATGGTCACCCTCAGGCTGAACAGTGCGTTAGGATCCTGATAGCTGTGATTCCAGATTTGACCTGCTCCTTTCTTCCCAGAATTATTTAAATATGAAAGTATACCAGTTTGAAGATGTAATAAAAAGAAACAAGCCCTTTGGCATTAAGCTGCCCAGATAGCCTATTAAACAATGGTCACTATGGAAACAAAATTGCTACTGTCTGACTTGGAATATACTGACACAAATGGGCCATCCTGACACTCAATCTGTTCACAAAAACCTGCTTGTTTTCTCTGAAAAACAAAAGAGCTTCAAACTTTTTAATACATAAAAAAGATTTCTGCCAGGTGTGATGGCATATGCATGCAATCCCAGCACTTTGAGGACTGATGCAGGTGGATTACTGTGAATTCAAGACCAGCCTCCAATACATAATGAGCCTTAGACCGACCTGGACTGGAGCATGAGAACTTCTTTCATAAAACTGAAAATTAAGTGCGGCGTGGTGGTGCATGCATGCCTTTAATCCCAGCACTCAAGAGGCAGAGGCAGGCAGATCTCTGTGAGTTCAAGGCCAGCCTGATCTACATAGTGGGTTCCAGGACAGCTGGAGCTACAGAGAGAGACCCTGTCTCAAAAAAGTAAAAAAAGGACAAAAAACCTTGAAAATTAAGTAAGATTTTTAGAAAATAATTTCCCCCAAATTTAAAGTAAATACATTGAAATATTTATGTCTATAGATTACACAGTGATGATCTATACTAGAATTTTATTCATAATGATCATTTGATCTCAACAGTCACCAAAGCTTTAAACAAAATTCTTTAAATATTCTAATTTTAAATAAAAAGTTTTCTGTATTTCATACAGCAAAAATTAGATGTAATAACAAGTGAGAAAAATCTTAAATAGCAGCAATGTTTCTTAAAATCATTACACAATTTCATTTTTATATTTATTTATTTTTTATTCTTTATTTATTTATTATTTATTATTGTCTTTTTGAGACAGAGTCTCCCTATAGTCCCAGTTGGCCTGGAACTCACTCTATAGACCAGACTGGCCTTGAACTCACAGAGATCTGCCTGCCTCTGCCTCCAGAGTGCTAGGATTAAAGGGGTGTGCCACCACGCCCAGCTTAAAGACGGTTCTTAGCTGCCATGTGGGTGCTGGGAATTGAACCTGGGTCCCCTGCAAGAGCAGTCAGCACTCTTAATTGCTAAGCCATCTCTCCAGCCCCTTCATTTTGATTTTGATTTTATTTTATTTTGTCTTTTTGAGACAGGGTCTCCCTGTAGCCCTGGCTGATCTGGAATTCACTATGTAGATCAGGCTGGCCTCTGAACTCACAGAGGACTACCTGCCTCTGCTCTCTGAGTGCTGGGATTAAAGGTGTGCCCCATCATGCCCAGCCCTTTTTAAATTTCATTTAATTTTTTTTGTGTGTGTGTCTTTTTGAGATAGGGTTTTCCTTTAGTCCCAGCTGGCCTGGAGCTTGTTCTGTAGACCATACTGGCCTTGAACTCACAGAGATCTGCCTGCCTCTGCCTCCTGAGTGCTGGGATTACAGGTATGCACCAGCATGACCAGCTTGTTTTATTTAAAGTTTTTTATGTGTATGAGTGTTTTGCCTGCATGTATTTAAGTGCACTCGTGTCATAAAAAGCTCACAGAGTACAGACAAAGGTGTCAGATGGACTGGAACTGCAGTTACAGACAGATGGTTGATTCATAGCTGCCATGTGGGTCCTGGGAATCAAACCCAGGTCCTTTGGAAGAACAGCAAGTGTTCTTAACTGCTAAGCCATCTCTTCAATCCCTACACAATTTCTTATACATGATATACAATGCTTTGGAAAAATGTATGAGACACAGCACACAGCGCACACATGTGCACACACACACACACATATATCATAAAAATAATCGAAGAGTTTCACACATATGAATAATACCCAAATACATACATATACACACATGTATACACCTGCACGCATGTGTATGCGTGTGTAAACTCAAACTCCAACATAATGATTCCAGCAGTAGTCCCAACATTGGCATAGAAGCCACTGAAGTACAAGGCATGGACCTTTGTTTCTTATAACTAGAGAAGTGAAAACCCAGTACCATGAAACATGCTTGCTTGTGCTGACCAAGACTACAAGCACCACACATAAAAGTGGAGTGGGAAGAGGTCACTGAAAGTATACAAGAGAGGATACGCTCTGCCTCCATTCACCTGTCTTCTGCTGTAATAAGCAGCCTGCTTCCACAGTCCATGCAAGTCAGATCTTGTCCTAGAAAATGTGTCCTCATGAGACTCTGTCATCTGTAAGTATAACCTTCATGTAACACAAATCATACAATTTGATCTCAGTTAACCCCACATACACATTTTCATTTATTTGTAACTGTTAGACCCTGAAAAATCATGACATACTAATTGTAGTTCCTAACCCAGAACACTGTTACAAGGCTCAAGTTACATTCTACATACAAAGCCTGTAACATAAAGGTGAATCAAACTATGACTTGGAAGCCACTTAGTCAATTAGAGAGTCCAGCCAACCAGTGTGCAATATGGATTAGCTGGGAATCTGGAGGGCTACCATAGCTCTAGATGTGTTCACTATGAAACTCAAGAGCCCACACAATTTTAAAATGTAAAAACCAGATTTTTTTTAAATTACTGTTTTCTGAATAAACTGAAAGAAAAAAGTTTCTCTTCAAAAATTTTACACTATTTTAATATTTTGAATTCAGTTTCACATACACACATATACATACACACACACACACACACACACACACAGTGTGGCTCAGTGGTTAACAGCACCACTGCTCTTGCAGAAGACCCCAGTTTGATCCCAGCACCCACAAGGCAGCTAACTATTATTCATAATTCCAGTTCCAGGGGAATCCGATGCTTTCTTCTGATGCCACAGGCATTACATAACACAGGTGCACTTATACACATGCAAGCGATACACTCATACACAGAAGCTAAAATTAATAAATGAATTTATTTCAAATTTCAGCTCCTCCTCCAAGGTGTCCGCATCCCACAAGCCAAGAGTATGCACCATGTGTGCTGCAGACATGGTTATTTGTCATGCTGGACTGTAATTTGTCAGTTTTCCTTTCTGTTGCCTGTTGATTATGAACGCTTTGAGAATAAAGATTGTGCTTTAAACTTTATGCACACAGCCCTGAGACCTGGTTTCAATGCTCGGTTCAGGGTCCGTATTCAATGAATGTTTATTAAACGTAAACTGAATCACACAGTAGTCATTTTTAGGTAACACTGAGAGACTGGCTCACTGGAATTCAATTACACAGGGATTAGAAGGTATTTTAAACATACAGTGAGGCTCTTTGAAAGGAGGTAAGTTCTTCACCGCTGGGAGAATTTACAAATCATTCATCAGTTGGTGATCCAGAAATGGCGCACACAGATCACTCTGATTACTCTGAAATTTTGGGAATCATAATCTCTATTCCCAACAATGAAGTTCATAAATTATACTGCTTATTGACTAAAGGTAAATAATCGTTTCCTAATCAGCATCATAGGCCATGCATTCTGCTTGCTTCTGTTTAAAATAGCGAGTTTACCAAACACACTGGGAACATTACACAAAGCTGTAGTCTATCGGAACATGGAGTGGAAAACATTGTGCACCTTTCCACTCTCACCAGGTGTTCTAGTTTCTCTTCCATTGCTGTGACAAAACACTCTGACCGACACCAACTTGGGGAGGAAAGGGTTTATTCAGCTCACATCTCCTGGGTCACAGTTCATCACTTAGGGAGCCCAAGGCAGGAACTCAGGGCAGGAACCTGGAGGCAGGAGTTGAAGCACAGGCCGTGGAGGAATGCTGTTCACTGGCTTGCTCTCCTGGCCCATGTCCAGCCTGCCTTCTTATACCGTACATAACCACCTGCCCAGGGTGGCACTACTCATTGTGGGCTGGGCCCTCCCACACTGCTCGACCATCAAGACAATACTCCACAGATGTGGCCACAGGCCAATCCAATGGAGCCAATTCCCCAATTGAGGCTCCCTCAACCCAGGTGTGTCAAGTTGACACTAAAGCTATTCAGCACACCAGGGAAGCTTCTTCATGCAACAGAGATAATTAACCCAGAAAACTGGAAATGGCCATAGTGCAGACTTAGAGATTGCAGAGTGCTCATCCCTAAATAGGACACCCATACACACCTCTGCCTCCCCAGGCTCAGGGACCACTATGGAGGAGAGAAAGGAAAAAATTGTAAGAGCCGGAGGTGGTGGATGAGCACATGGTACTATAGTGTTCCAGAAAGCTGGGAAGTTACTCAGGAACTTAGAGCAATGGGGACAGCACACACAAAACCCACACAAGCTCAAGTCACACAAGAACCCAGCACAGAAGTGGGGAAGTAGGTAAGAAGTCCCATCCTTAGCTGAAGAACCGTCAGCAACTGATAACTGCTCGGGGAGGGAGAGTTGGTGTTCTTTAAGGGTGTGACAGTAGATAGGTTAACCAGGCACCAGTGGATAGACACAAGCTGAAGGGCATTTGGGGCCAAACTTGATTCAATAGGGCTTAAAATATATGACAGAGTACACGAAATCTGGCAGGAGAACAGGGGGCCATGAGAAGGGTACAGACGGGAGAAGGAGCACAAATAATCAAAAGCAACAAAAAAGCTATGTTCTTACCTCCTGAGGATCCATGCAAGGTTATTGGCCAATTAATGATTATAAAATGTGTCAGAATAAAAACTATTCTTGGTCATATTTGAAATGTAAGCACATTACCTATAGTGATAGATCTCATCTTTTAGGAAATGAGATGTTAACTTAACAAGAAATCTCTTGGTCTAATAGAGAAAAACAAAAATAAATAAATAAAATCAAACAGCTTCAAAAGCCCTTAAGATCCACAGCTGCCTTATTATGAGCTTCCACCTGTGATCTCTGCTGCAGACTGCAGCTTCCCATTTGTGCACATGACTGTTCTTCAAAACAAGCTGTTTCCCACCAGACATATCAATTCATCATTTTAGCAAAGTCTCAAAGTACTCTGCAGATGGGCATTAGGGAGAAAAGCAATGGTCTGCCACCTGCATTTGGCAAATAATTTGTTCCTGAACTGCTGATCTAAATTAAAACTAGATTTGAAATGCCTGGGAGAAATTCAGAGCTGACACTCACTGAACTCTGTCCGTTAAAACAACATTCTCAAGAATTAGAAAATAAACCCATGTATTGCTTCTCCTAACTATACATTAGAATGAATTGCTTCGGGAAACAAAAACCCAAAGAAATTTCTACTAGTTCATATGGATTGTATGAAAATGGATAAGTAAGACGAGGAAGCAATTCCCAACCTTTGTCAGGGTGGCTGTCAGAGGACTGGGTCAAGGAGGAGCTGTGAAAGGTTCCTGATGTTTCATGTAAAGGACTTGGCAACAAGATGCCTATAGCAATGCATGCTCCCCCACACTGCAGGAAGACAGTAATCTTTCTTTCCAGAGTGCTGGTTAGTAGACAACAGTGACTTCCAAGAATCATAGATACTCAAATCAAAATCAGGTCACTGTCTATCATGGCTATTTGCCTGGTTGTCAGTACATTGTCTGTTGGTTTCATACACTTCCCAAAAGATGAGTGATTTTCAGAGGCATGGCCTGTATCAGTGAGTCATAATTTTCTGCTGACTACAACATTGCCTTTCAGTCACTATTTTTATTGAGCATTTGTACAACTCACACAATGGTTCCCAATCAAACCCAGTCCCCCCATGCCCAACCCCTCATCAGAAGTCATGCATTACAAATCCAAGCTAAGCCTTATCCAGTCAAGCTCCCAAACCAGATGTCCTTCTGTGCAAATAGATCCACTGGAGTCTAGTCAGCATATCCAGAAATCCTAGGTAAGGCATATTCCTCCTCACCCAACAGTACTCAGTCTCTTATAGTTTTCAGTCCAGGGTTAGTCCCCAACCTGTTTCTCTTGCTCACTTTCTTTCTTTAAAATATTTATTTATTTATTTATTTATTTTTATTCTATGTGTACGAATGTATTGCCTTCATGTGTATAAGTGCACTCATGTCGTGCAATGCCTGTGGAGGCCAGAAGAATGCACTGGATACCCTGGAACTGGAGTTCTATATGGTTGCTAGCTGCCATATGGGTGCTGGGAATCAAACCTGGGTACTCTGCAAAGAGCAGCCAGTGCTCTTAAGGACTGAACTATCTCTCCAGCCTTCAGTCACCTTTTTATTCTAAATACAAACACAAAAATTGCACATATCACTGAATTAAATGTTTCTGCCAAACACGGTAGGGGAACAGAAACAGGAAATTAATGAGTACAGAACTGAATTGGAGAAGTCAATAATAAGTGTACATATTTTAATATAATACTTTTATTGATGTTTTGTGTATTTCATACACCATTTTTCAGTTCAATTTAGACATATTCACCTTTCCCTGCTCCCCACCCCACCCCAGTTCGTGCACTCCACCATACATGTCCTGCATCTTTCTCTCAGTCTCTCCAAAGTTTTTCTCTGCAAAGGTTTATTGTCCTAGGCAGAATTCAACGACATCTGTCCATTCCTTGACCCAGTCCTCATGCAGCTGTGGTTCCCTCCCAACTGTACCGCTCCAAACTATGCACATGTACACATCATGTATGTACCAGAATTATGTCCTCCAGGAATAAAATGTTTGTTAACTCCAATATATGTTCAGGAGTTCACATTTTTCCTTTTAATTTTATATTACTCTAAAATATGAAATGTATACCTTCTGCCCATATACATTAATTACCATGTCTGAAAGTAAGTGGTAAGTTAATTCTAGGGCTCATTATGAGATTCACATTATACCATCACGTTGCTTTCAGATAGAAAGAAATATAACAATAACATTGTTCAGTTTGCCTTTAAATTGGGAGCATCCACAAATGAGGAAACCACTCCCTGTTTGGTTTTTTGGGGGACTGTGTTACTTCACTTAGCATAATGGCTTTGAGTTCCATCCATTTACCTGCAAAGTTCATGATGTTGTCTTTAACTCCATTGTGTAGATGTACCACATTTTTGTTGTTCACTCATCAGTTGAGGGGTATTTGGGTTGGTTCCAACTCTTCACTATTGTGAAAAGAGCTGCAATAAACATAGATGTGCATGTATCTTTGCAGTAGGATGAATCTTGTGGGTATATACCCAGGAGTGGTATGACTGGGTCCGGTAGCAGGCTCATTTTGAGTCTTTTAAGGGTTCTCCACACTGCTTTCCACAGTGGTTGTAGGAGTTTACATTCCCACCAGCAGTGGATGAGTGTTCCCCTTTCCCCACAACCTCTCCAGCATTTGGTGTCTTTTGTTTTCTTGATTTTAGCCAGTCGTATCAAAGTGAGATGATAACTGAGAGTGGTTTTTAATTTGCATTTCCTTAATTATTAAGATGTTGAATACTCTTTAAGATGTTTCTCAGCCATCTTTATTTCTTCGCTGGTGAAGTCTCTGTTCATCTCTTTACTCCATCTTTTGAGTGAGTCATTTGTTTTCTTGTGTTTTTTTTTTTTTTTTCGAGTAGTTTATATATTCTGGATGTTAATGCTCTGTCAGATGTATCACTGGTGAAGATTTCCTCCCATTCTGTAGGTTTTCTGTTTATTTCCTTGATTGTTTCTTTTGCTGTACAGAAGCTTTTGAGTTTAATGAGGTCCCACTTGTCAGTTGTTGACCTTATTTCCTGTGCAGCTGCTGTTTGATTTAGAAATACTTTTCCTACTCCTATGTCTTATAGATTGCTACCAACTTTGTGTATATTTTTTAAAGTCAACCATATATATTTCCTCTCTATTTCAAGTATGATTGCAATCCTGAAATCTCTACTCAACTAACTATTGAAAAAGAAAAAAGTGGTATACCCCTTTCTTACAGCCTGGTCAGGACAACCCTAAAATGTCTCTCCCTACTTCTCACACATTTCTCCTCCTGAGCCAATTCATGATATGGCAAGCCATTTCAGTGCGATAATGCTCTTTTCTTACAGTAAGGATAAATCCCGCTTCAGAAATATCAACCTCCAAATCAATGTGCCAATCAGGGAGTAAATAATGAGTCCCAGTTTGCACTGGAAGAAACAGGACTGGCTCTGTACTAAAAACGTTTATTTGGGGGACTGAGTTAAAAGCCAGAACTTTTAACTGGGGAACCATCTTTGAACCATCTTTGAACCATCATCCTTTGCCAAAGCAAAAAATCTTTTTTTTTTGTGAACCAGGTATCAGGTTCACATTTCAGCATTCACATGAAAGCTAACAAAGTTCCATAAATCCAGTTCCAGGGGATCCAGTGCCCTCTTCTGACCTGTGAGGGTACTGAATGACATGTATGCACTTACATGCAGGAAAAATGTTCTTGTATATAATATAAATACATTTTTAAAAATTATAGTTTTTCTGGGATGGGTGTGGCAGTATCCTCCTGTAATACCAGCACCTAGGATGCTGAGCATTAGCATCAGTGGATTGAGGACAGCCTAGGCTATGTGGTGAGAGCTTGCCTCTGGAAAACAAACCAAAAACCAAGTTTACTTGGCTCAGAGTTAGTTTGGCTACTGTCATTTATATTATTCCATATTTGGACAACAACAGGCCTGTATAGTATAATTTTTATTAATATGGAAATTTTCTAATTACATTGGCTTTTAAATTCCTGATTTCTAGGAATTTGAAAAGATGAAAAGATTCCTCATACATCTCTGTTTCCATTTCTTTTTTTGTTGTTATTTTTGAGACAGGGTCTCCCTGTAGCCCCAGCTGTCCTGGAACTCACTCTATAGACCAGGTTGGCCTTGAACTCACAGAGTTCCTCCTGCCTCTGCCTCCCAAGTGCTGGGATTAAAGGTGTGCAAGAGAGAACAAGAAAGGGGCTAATTCACTAAGGTACCAGAAAGATTGCTAGCTCATGGTGGTAGGACACCTTCAAAGTGAAGATATATATAATATATAATATCTATCTAATATATCTATTTAAAATATCCTACGTTAATTGGAACAAAGCCCTCCATTTCTAATTAGAGGGGTACCAATGACATCTGGTTGAGCTTTAAATGATAGCTTCTGTTAGAAGCCCAAAGGTTTAAAGGACTTCATTACTTATGCTTAGATTTTCAAATGCTTATGCATTTTTTATTGAATAATAACACAAACATGAGAGAAACAGGTCATAATAAAATCTTTTTAGCTTCATTTTATTATTCTGGATAAAACAAAACAAAGATGAAACACACCAAATTTTGAGGTCAATAAAAAATGTCTAAGTCATTCTATGTGGATACACATATATCATTATAATTTGACAATTCTCTTAGACTTTTGGTTAAAATATTTTCCTAAAAAACCATAATCATTAGCTACATATTACATTACTTTCCAATAAAATTTTAAATAATAACTAATGAATGCTTTAAATATTTACAATTATTTTAATGAGTTATATTGATAGTCACAAAGAGAGTTTCAAATTTATGAATGTACTTTTCAGGCTTTCTAAGAGAAATCCACAATATCAAAGGGAAGCAAAAAGTTTAACCAACTGAGGGAACAAATTTCCCTCCCCTGGGATAATATGCCATTTAAATGCCTACCTAAAAGCAAAAGTCAGGGTGAATTAGAAATGAATGTGTATCCCCTACACCTAAGGCTCAGGGAACATCGTGGAAGAGGAGTCAAGAGGATTGTAAGAGCCAGATGACCAATCAGGATGTGTGCTGCTTGACAGTGTATTCCAGATATGATGGCGAAGCTGCACCCACGAAACCTCAACAATATGGTTGCCTAAGCAAGATCTGAATAATAACAGCATTAGTTGAATGTTTATGTGGATGGGGGAAATTTCACATAATCTTATCTCTAGAGGAAGAGTGACATTAATGGATGCTGGGGGAGGGGGTCTCTCTTTTCTCCAGGGACAAGTTCCCTTATCCAGTCCCAAGTAGTCAGCCTTAAAACCGTGTACATGCAAGACAAACACCACTAAATGAACTGAGTACATTACAAGTGTGGTGTGTGTGTGTGTGTGTGTGTGTGTGTGTGTGTGTGTCAAGGAGAGGCCACAAAATTGAGATGAGAGGCATGGGATGAGTTGGTGGGGAGAGAAAAGGAAAGAAGGGTAATATAAATACAGTGATCATGTATGAAACTGTCAAAAATTAAAAACAAATTCATACATATATTCATAAACCAAGCAAATCTTGATAAATTAAATTATTTAGTCAGTGTTTACTAGAGACCGAGCAGAGGTTATGGAGATAAAAGACATCTTTTCTGCCATCAAGAATGTCCTAGAGCAAACACCAGAAGAATGCAGTAAACTCTACAGAAAAGACAAATCCGCTAGGTTATGACATCATAAGAACAGGCCCCACTGTAGACATAGAGTACTTTTAGTAAGGGCACAGGAGTGAAGGAATAAGGCTGTATGATGCAATAGCAAAGGAGACAGCCACAGAGTAAAACACTCCAAACCCTGGAGGAAATAAAGTTAGGGCAGGATTTAAAACATCTGTAGTAGCCAACAGCCAGAGCTGAGATCAGAAAGGTAAACACTGTCAGGACATAAAAGGCCTTGAACTAATAAAATGCTGGTCATAGTTCCGCACCGATTCCTTGATGCTCAATAAAGCATGCTGTTTAATTCTGAAGACTTGAGAAGTTTATTCTAAGTGTTTTACTTAGAACACTTCAAAAACCTATTAACTTTCATCTCAAAGCAAATTCTACCATAACCATGGATCATATCTATGGACAGTACTTTGACAATTTCTTTTTTCATTTTGTTTGGGTTTTAATTTCTTTTGTTATTTTTGAAACAAAGTCTCATGAAGCCCAGGCAGACCTCTAGCTCTCTCTGGCTGAGGATGATCTTGTACTCTTTGATCCTCCTGCTTCTACCTCCCAAGCATCTTTACAATTGAATTGTATCAATTAATCCTGTGAACTGAGAAATCAACCTACTTCCCTTTCCCTTTCGAGGTATTTTAGCACCATGCCTCAAAAAAATCACAAGGATGAAGAATATCTTATTTTCTCAGTAGCTTAACATGTGACCTTTAAATTAAAAAATATGTCATTTCTTAAGCATATTCTTTGAATGTGGGGACCATAAATTCAATACCTGTAACTGTTTCCAGTCCAACCAGAAATGAATGATATATCTATCTTGCTAGCAACATTCTGCTAAAGAAGTCAAAGAATGGCTCTGTGCACAAATATACTATGAATATTAAAAGACCTATGTTGGAATACAGAACCATAACTATGTGACCTTGCAAAGTGTTTAATCTCATCAAGCCTCAATTTTTCTCACCTATAAAGTTGGAACTAGAATGCCTATCATGGTTGCTGCAGAAATTAGAATTTCACAAACAGTTATATAATAATCTTGGCAAGCCATGAGGACTCAACAGAGTGGAGCTATAATTAATATGTGCTCAAATCCTTAGCCACTGAGAACCAGTGAACTCAGCAAGCCCACTCTTCAAGCTCATTCGAAAAACATCTTCCCCGGGGAAGGTGTGGATGTGGGAGGGGATCTAAATACCATCAAATTTATTGTATGAAAATCACAAAAAATGAATTTAAAAACTACTTAGAGCTTCCTAGGTGTGACCTTCAAAGGCTCAGTATTTATTATAAAATACAGCTGAGGGCTGGAGAGATGGCTCAGCGGTTAAGAGCGGTGACTGCTCTTGCAGATGACCCTGGTTCAATTCCCAGCACCCACATGGCGGCTAAGAACCGTCTTTTAGCTGAGTGTGGTGGCGCACACCTTTAATCTTAGCACTTGGGAGGCAGAGGCAGGCGGATCTCTGTGAGTTCAAGGCCAGCCTGGTCTACAGAGTGAGTTCCAGGCCAGCTGGGGCTACAGGAAGACCCTGTCTCAAAAAAGAAAACCAACCAAAATACAGTTGAAAAATAGAAAAGAGTATAAGGATGGGGTTGCATGCTACAGCACCGAATATAATGTCAATGTTGTAGCATCCTAAATATTTGTCCATAGGAATAAACAAAATATGACAGAATTCTAAGATATTCTAGGAAATTATGAGCATATTGCCAGCACTATATAGTTAGGAAATGGTTATGATAGATGGAAAAAATAAAATGAACTTTTCATCTACAACAACAAAGCACACAGGAAAAATAAAAACATTTCCCCAAAGGCCCCTACTCATCAGCTTCAATTACAACCTGTTTCTTATTTTTGCATCTAGGATAAGGCAAGTCAGGTCCCTCCTGGTGGAGTAGATTTGCTGCTGTTCACCAGTACTGTATATGTTTGTCCTTTGGATGGCCACCCAAGCCTCTAAATCTTTTCTTTTTTATTTTTTTTTTAAATTTAATTTTTATTGATGGTTTGTGCATTTTATACATCATTTTCCAATTCAGATCAGGCATATTTCCCTTTCCCTTCCCCCCCACCCCCACCCCATCCCAGATCATGTATTCTGCCATCATAACTGTCTGCATCTTTCAGGTTTTTTTTTTTTATTTTTTAGCTATTTTTTTTTTTTTTTTTTTTTTTTTTTTTTTTTTCATTTTTCAGAATGAATGCCCGTTAAAAAGATTTCCAACCTCTTAGACTTTTGTGCCCAAACCCCCACAGTCCCACCATTCAGTGGAGGGTGACGCGGTTGTTTTTGTTCAATCAAAGTTGAATCAAATGAGTGTCCACCAGTATACACTGCGTTGTTGTAGTTTATTTCCATGTTCACCCCAATCGCCAGCCTTTACATTCTACCAACCTAACATACTCCCGTCTTGTTTTGTGTTCCGCAGATTTCCCTAGGCTTCTGAAAAAGGGGCACTAGGTGGCAATGGAAGTAAACACTGTCCTCATCTCTCTGGAGCTGTTGATTTTGGATGTCTTTCGTTCAATTCTGGCTCTTTCTTCCTTTATGGCTGCAGTTTTTGTTCAGGAGTAACCTTTCGATTGTCTACTAATGAAGCACAGCAATTAGATATAAGCATTTAAAGCAGCACTAATCAGTTATGGTAGGGTTTGTCATTTTGGCCTAGACACATAATGTTGGATGATTGTTAATGTTCATGAATTTACAATTTTAAATTTAACCCCCTGATAAATAATAACAGGGTCTTAACTGGTGGCTTTTGACATCTCCTAACCTTTATAGAGTATGTAGGGCCTTGTGGCATAGCCATGGGTTAATTCCTCCAAGGAAAGAGCCAATACCAATTAGATTTTGGATAATACACAGCACAATGCTGCCTTCCTCTGCGGCACAGTATTTCCAGGCAGGTTGAAGTGTAGCTGGTGCTGATGGTGGAGCCTTGCTTGACTCAGGGAGACCCGTAATGTTGCTTTATTGGGTTAGTGGCCTTTGGAACACTCTCTTCTGCGCTGCCCTCTCTGGCATTCAGAGGCCATCTGTACACCACTTGCATGTGTGGTCTCAAAATATCTTTCCCATGGTTAACGTCAGGTCTTCGGTAGCAGGGTATTATCGCCTCTCCTCCTGCAGAGGTAGCCCAACTTAGGGGCAAGGAGGCCTTACCTTTTGTGGGCCTTGAATCCCCTGCCAACAATATCCCCCCTGGTAGAACAATCCATTACTAATGTCAGAGCTCCTGCATTAATATACTTTGCCGAAGTGCATAGCCCAAGGACTTTAGTATTAATTTTGGTTCTGAACAGAGTATAAATCCTTTTTCAACAGTTCTTATGTCTATTAGTCAATTAAAAGAAGGGGCATTTTTTAACGCGGTTTTTATAAGAGATTACCTCTATAATAGTTGTCGCCAATTTACAGGTGGAGAACAACATCATCAAATCGTCAATAATTTCCTCCTTGGGTTCTAATGGGGGGAGGGCAAGAAAGAGTCATAAATAATATCAAAAAACCTTTGCTGCACCTAGAAGGTAATTTTCTTTAGGACTCATTATAGATAGTTTTTACATGTAGGATCCACAGAAGGTTCGATGTTTATGGCAATCTGAGCTTTGTCTTTCTTCCTTTTTTCAGTGTTTCAGACGGTCAACCTTTCAGTTGCCACTTTTTGGTAACACGAATCCTACACAAATGCAAAGCTGTATCTTTTCTTCTTTTCTCACCTTAAGTTGGTGACATTTGTCCTGTTGGAACACAAAAAATCTTTTCCATAGTGAGTTTTTAAGATTTGAATGTGGCAAGGTGTTTTTAACTAGAAGGTTTCATGTCTGTCGGTACCCCCCGAACCCGACCCCCAAACCCCCCCCCTTTTTTTATAATTTAACGGGCATGAGTCCCAGAAGAGACCAGTGTTGTATTATACATAAGCTATAGGGTGGAATCACAGGCAACAGATGTGCATCAAGTCAGACCCATGTTGGTTTGGGTGACGATATATGATTAACTTGGAAGCAAACTTAATTTTTTGCTTTAAAAAAGTAAAAATCAGCTTAAAGAGAATGGACTTACAAGGTGATACTGAGCAACAGAGAAATTATAGAGAAAATTTATATGTGCCAATCCCAAAGGTTGAATTGGCTCTAAAGATTTTATGTAAAACAAAATGTGGACAACAACAGCAAATTATCTCTACACATTTAACCTCAGATTTGCATTAAACCGTTTTTATCAGAGTCTGTCAACCAATGGTTTGTGTTAATATACACATATTTACTTTTACTAGAGTCCGAAAACAAAAAACAACCAATGTATCCCTCTGTAGACAGTGTCTAAGTGAAACTGAGTACTTGCTGAACACTCACATCAATTAAAGATGCCTTGATTGAATATACCACCGGGTCCCTCTCCACCGCATCCAGCCCCCCTTCCTTCCCAATGTCAACCCATTTCAGCAGTCCAATTTTTGAGGCAGAGTCTCTCTTGTTTTGGTCTTTTACTATGCATCCCTCTCCCATGAGGAAATATTTTATATCTGGGTTGTTGGTACGGCATCCACATATGAGGGAAACCACTCCTGGTTTGGTTTTTCTGGGGGACTGTGTTACTTCACTTAGATAATGTCTTGCCAGCTCCATCCATTTAACTGCAAGTTCATGATGTTGTCCCTCTTTACTGATGTATAGAACTCCATTGTAATACATGTACACTTTTTCTATCCACTCGTCAGTTGAGGGGCACCTGGGGCTGGTTCCACCCTTTTGGCTATTGTGAACAGAGCTGCAATAAACAATAGCTGTGATGTATCTTTGCCGTAAGTTGTGTCTTGTGGGTATATACCCAGGAGTGGTATGACTGGGTCAAGGAAGGCTTCATTTTGAGTCTTTTAAGGGTTCTCCACACTGTTTTATAGTGGCGTATAGTTACATTCCCACCAGCAATGGATGAGTGTTCCCCTTTGCCCGCAACCTCTCCAGCATTGGTAACATTTTTTCCTTGATCCTAGCCAGTTTCGTTGGTTAACGTGATATCTCAAAATGGTTTTTTAATTTCATTCCTTAATTATCAGATGATGTTGAACAGTTTTTAAGATGTTTTCTCAGCCATCTCTATTTCCGCCTCTGTGAAGTCTCTATTAGTCTTTCTCCATCTTTTGAGTGATTTATTTGTTTTCTTTCTTTCTTTGTTTTTTGGAGTCGCTTGTATACTCTGTAAATTAATTGCTTTGTCGATGTATCTGCTGTGAAGTTTTCCTCCCACTCTGTGGGTTTTTCCTCACTTCCTTTATTGCTTCCTTTGATGTACAGAAGCTTTTGAGTTAAATGAGGTCCATTTGTCAATTGTCGATCTTTTCTTGTCGCAGCGCTGTCTGATTTAGGAAGTCTTTTCCACCCTATGCTTGTTTAGTCTGCTGCCAAGTTCTCTTCTATCACCTTTTCCAGAGTTTGGGTTTCACATGTGAGGTCTGTTGGTCATCTGGAGTTGACCTTTGTGACAAGGTGAGAGGTAAGGGTTTAAAATTTCATTCTTCTACAGTGGGTGATCAATTTTGGCCAGACCAAACTTGCTGAAAGATGCTGTCATTCATTTCCCCTCCATTGTGTTTCCTTGGGCCACCTTGTCAAATATGAGGTGGCTGTGAAATTGTATGCCTCAGGTTTGGATCTTTTCTTTTATTCCATGGTCAACGGTGGTCTGTTTTTGTTTTTTTGGTACCAAGCTGTTTTTATGTGATTGATAGCCCTGTAGTATAGTTTTTGTAATGAGTTGGTATACGACCCCCCCTGTATTGCTCTTTACAACTCAGGTTGTCTTTGGCTATTCGGGGTCCTGTTTGTTTTTTTCCAAATGAACATTGAGCGATTTTTTTTTTCCAAGGCTGTGAAGAAACCTCTTGGGGGATTTGATTGGGATTGCATTACATCTGTACCACTAGTTTTGGGTAGGATGGACATTTTTTAACTATATTTATTCTTTCTCCCAATCCATGAGCATGGGAGGTTTTGTCCATGCTTCTGATGTTCTCCTCAATTTCCTTTTTCAGGGTTTTAAATTTTTCTGTAGCGAATTTGGTGTCTTTGGTAGTTGTGTTTCCTAGGTAGTATTTTATTGTCTTTAGGCTATTGTGAGTGGGAAGTCCTCCTTGTAGTCCTTCTCGTCAGGTGCTTGTTTTGGTTGTAAAGAAAAGGCTACGATTTTTCTAGATTTTATTTTGTATCCTGCTGCCACTTTACTAAGCTCTTTAATCATTTCTAGGAGTTTTCTGGTGGAGTTCTTATTAGCATCCCTTAGGTAGACAATCATATCATCAGCAAAAAGGATACGCTTGATTCCTCTTTCCAATTAGACACTCCTTATATTTCCGGTCGTTTCTTCTTGCCTTATTGCCCTTGCAAGGGTCCAGCACTATGATTGAAGAGGAAGTGGTGACAGGGGGCAGCTTGCCGAGTTCCTACGCTTCCAGGTGGAATGCTCTGTCGTCATTTTCCCCATTTGAGAGATTGGCCTGTGGGTTTCCTGGTATATATGGCTTTGATTACATAGGAATGATTCCTCTAGGCCATTCTCCCATCCAGGAAACTTTAAACCTTATGAAAGGCTGCTGGATTTTGTAAGGCTTTATTCGCTCACGTTTGACAATGAATGATGGTGTGGTTTTGTCCTTTTCAGTCCATTGATAGTTTGATGATTGTTTATATATTTGTGGGCAAAATGTTTGAAAAACCATTCCGTCCTCTGGTATGAATCCAACTTGGTCATGGTGGATACTTTTCCTGATGTGATCTGTATGCGTTTGCCAGAATCCTGTTTAGAGATTTTGGCATTTCTGTGTTCATTAGGGAGATGGTGTCTTAGTTAGTTTCTCCTTTTGGTTGTCTCTTGCCCTGGTTTGTAGTAAGCTGTAATGCTGGCCTCATAGAAGGATTCGGAGAAGAAGTCCCTCCGTTTGTAAATCCTTCTAACACATTTAAGTAGTAATGGTTGTATGTCCTTTTCGAATATTTTATTATAGAATTCTGCTGTGAACCATCCGGGCCTGGGGCATTTTTTGGGTGGGCGAGGCTACTTATTACCATTGTCGATTTTCTCCCTGTATTATTGGTTTGTTTGGCTGTCAATCTTTCTTGGTTGAGCTTGGTGATTCCCAGGATTTCAAGATATTCATCCATTTCTTCTAGGTTTTCAAACTTGTAGGTATAAGTTATTGAAGTGCTCCCGTATGATTGTCTGGATTTTTTCATGTCTGTTGTGATATTTCCAATTTCACTCATCTTGAATTCTGTTGATTTGGAGTTGTTCCCTCTTTCTTTTGGTTAACTGGGCTAGAGGTCTGTCTATCTTGTTTATTCTCTCAAAGAACCAGCTTTTGGATTCATTGATTTTTTGTATGGTTTTCTTTGTTTCTATTTCATTGATCTCTGCTCTGATTTTTGTTATTTCTTCTTGTCTGCTCCGTTTAGGGTTCATTTGTTGTTGTTTCTCAAGTATTTTTAGCTGCAGTGTTAGGTCATTCACTTGTGTTCAGTGGTTAAGAGGAGTGGCTATTCCTCCAGAAGACCTGGGTTCAATTCCCAACGTCTACGTGGTAGCTAACAACCATCTGTAACTCCAGTTCCAGGGCAATCCAATGCCTTCTTCTGATCTCCATGGGCATTGCACGAATGGATACACCTACCTACATGCAGGCAATACACTCATAGACATCAAATAAAAATAACAAATAAAAAATTAATCTTTTTTTTTTGGTTTTAGGCATATATTTATTTAGAGATTTCAAATGACATTAGGAAAAATGTTTTTCATGTTTACTAACTATTGGGTACATGGGCTAAAAAGGTGTTCCTAAAATAATCATCCAAACTCTCAAACAGGCATTTACACATCAAAACTCTTATATCAGAGGCACTTTTTTACTCCTTCTATCCTTAAAACTGCCATGTTCACAAAGAACTTTATAACTTAAACAAAGAAGAGCATTAAAGTAACTCTCAGACCATGTCTACGTGAAGTCTGGAAGCTTCGGGCTGAACAGTGGTCCTGAGCCTGCCTCTCAGCTGCTCGTTAGCAGCTAGGGTTCTAGTTCGGGTGCTCTGCTTCATTACTTCATCGCCCACATCTCTCCTGTTTACCAGACATTTCCCTCCACAGAACACCAACCTCAGCTTATCTGCCTTTAACTCAGTGACACTGCACCACTTCCTGTTAAGAATATTCCAGGAGAACTCCAGTTCCAGGGGAATCCGACACCCTCTTCTGACCTCCGCGGCATTGCACAACACGGGTGCACAAACTTGCAAGCAGACAGTACATTCATACACATACAGAAATAAATAAAATTAATAAAAAAAGTCTTTAAAAAATTAAAAAAAAAGAATATTCCTTAGTAATATAGATAAGTCTTGCGATTTATGTTGTCAGAGTAATTAATAAATAGTAATATAGCAATTTATGGCATTTTATCAAATACACATGTGGAGAAGTTAAAACCTGGACTCACTAGCCAGAGGTTCAAACTGAGTACAAACCATTAAAAAGAACAAAGGGACACTTATTTTAGCAAGACACTTAAACATAGCACAATTAATTTTGTTCACTTTTATTAATACAAAACATACTAACAGAATGTAACTTTTAACATAGTTAAGGTTACAAATAAACTCTTGTCACTAAACAATATTCACTTGACTCTTAGTTGAATGATTATCCATTAGTACAGTTATTTTCTCAGTTTATCTTAAACTGCCTTATGATTTCAATGAAATTTCTTAGCCTTTGCTTACTGAGTAATTTTTTTTCAACTGGAAAACTTAGGCCAAAATACTTCCTTGCAAATTAATGTTTTTTGTTTTTTTTTCCCCCTTAGGAGAGAATGCTACGTCTCCTCCTTGTGTTTTCTGGTACTCTACACAGTCAGATATAATATGTTACTTCTCTAGTAACACACTATAGAAATGATCCCTGATTTTTTAAGCCTTCTATGTAGTCCCCTTAATGACACCAACATTTCTTGAGTATGAATGTCCATATCCTTCACATATGACAACAGGAATCGCTTACAGTTCAAATGGCAGAAACAAAGAATGTCCTCGTAAAACAGATGAAGCTTCAATTGTATTTTTAAAGTTTCCATCTTTTCCACAAATGTGAAAATGTTAGACCTCTTCAGCTTTTCTCTAGTGAACCCTTGGTACTGTTACAAAAAGAGATACAGGACAGTAGTCTTCTTTGAACAGCACACTCAATCTGGAAAGACTGAAGAAATAGCCCACCTCAAGAAGAATCTAGGAAAATAAACTGAACATCTTGTGCAAGAGGGACAACTTTCCAAATAACAGTATTCGAGACTGACAAAGGAATATTTTAGAGAAAGAACCCATTTCCTCAGAAATTTCATGCAAGTAATATTTTTATGAGTTATAAGTCATCATGAATTACAAGTTCTTTTGAATGAATTTCATGTTATACAAAAAAATTAATCTTTTAAACAATGATGAAAACTGCCTAATATAGTCACAGAAATGAACTATATCTTGTTTAGAAATGTTGTAGGCAGGGGGCTGGAGAGATGGCCTAGCAGTTAAGAGTGCCAACTGCTCTTGCAGAGGACCCGGGTTCGATCCTCAGCACCCACATGGAGGCTGAGAACTGTCTTTAACTCCAGTTCCAGGGGAATCCGACACCCTCTTCTGACCTCTGCAGCATTGCACGACACGGGTGCACCAAACCTACATGCAGACAGTACATTCATACACATAAAAAATAAATAAAAATTTTAAAAAAAGAAATGTAGGCTTAAACAGAGTTTATTATTGTGTATATGCATAGAGATCAAACACACGCCTAAACAGAAATCTAAGTCACCTGTTAGCTCACCATCTTGTGGTAATTCCCGTCAATAAAATCAGAATGTTTCCTTTACTTTAAAGTTCTGTAAGATTCCAACTCTGCACTCAGCTACTCTGTTAATCTCCAGGCCAAGAACATTTACATGCAAAAGAAATGAAGTTTCCAGGAAAATCTCTTTTATGAAGAGATCGAACCCCTTTCAATTAGCTTCCTGTGTCCTAGGAGCTAGGAAGCTAAGATAAAGTGTAACCCAGCTAGTCAATTTACCCTATGAGGAGAGGCACCTTAGGTATTGGGGAACTCCAGGCAGGGTACAGCAGGTAACAAGAAGTGGATAGGATCTGGGAAAATTATGGAGCCCTATAACTGCTCTGGATTGTTTTCCAAATTCCAAGCTGGTTTTAGACTTGTTTTCCTATTCTTTGCTCTTATATGCAGATAGTCCTATTTTTACCTTTGTTTATATTATCTTGCTGGGTGGAAGAAGAGCAAATTAAATCAAAATGTTATCCTTGGCTGCTGGAGAGATTACTCAGCAGCTAATAGCAGTGACTGCTCTTGCAGAGGACCAGGATTAAAAAGACTCATCCTACTGCAAAGATACATGCACATCCATGTTTATTGCAGCTCTCTTCACAATAGCGAAGAGCTGGAACCAACTCAAATGCCCCTCAACTGACAAGTGGATGACAAAAATGTGGTACATCTACACAATGGAGTAGTACTCGGCGGTAAAGAAAGATGGCGTTATGAACTTTGCAGGTAAATGGATGGAGCTTGAAGCCATTATGCTGAGTGAAGTAACACAGTCCCAGAAAGACAAACGGAGAATGGTTTCCCTCATTTGTGGATGGTAATACCAAATCCCCCAGATGAAAGGCAAGCTGAACGACGGTAGGGTTATATTTTTGTTCATCTGAAAGCAACTATGTTGTTATAATGTGAATCTCTCAATGGGCTCTAGAATCCACCCACCAATTATTTTCAGACTCTGTAATTACTCTATATGGGTGAAGAGTATGTATCCATATTTTAGAGTAATATGAAATCAACAGAGGAAAATGTGAATTCCTAAGCATAAAAAAAGACTGAGAGAAATATACAGGACAGTTATGGCAGAATACATGATCTGGGATGGGATAGGGTGGGATGGGGGGAAGAGATAGGGGAATATGCCTGAACAGAAATGAAAAATGATGTATGAAATACATAAAACATCAATAAATAAATTTTAAAAAAAGATTCCAGGGGCTGGAGAGATGGCCTAGCGGTTAAGAGCGCCGACCGCTCTTACAGAGGACCCGGGTTCGATCCCCAGCACCCACATGGTGGCCGAGAACCGTCTGAAACTCCAATTCCAGGAGAACTCCAGTTCCAGGGGAATCCGACACCCTCTTCTGACCTCCGCGGCATTGCACGACACGGGTGCACACACTTGCATGCAGACAGTACATTCATACACATGCCGAAATAAATAAAATTAAAAAAAATTATAAAAAAAATTAAATTAAATTAAAAAAAGATTCCAGCACCTGCATGACAGCCAGCGATCGTCCATAACTCCAGTTTCAGAGGATCTGAGGCCTTCCTCTGGCCTCCACAGGCAATGCATGTAAGCGAGTACTTATCTACATGCAGGCAAAACAGTCATACACATAAAAATTAGCTAATTAATTAAAAAATTGTAACATTATCAATGGTTTTTTCCTGAGCATTAAGATAAAAATTTTTTATTCTTTATGTTTTCCTGTATTTTATATATTTTTTTTAAATCAGGAACATATGATGATTTTGTTATCAGAAAGATGTAAGTTCAGTGACACTGTTTGGAATGTCCTGGTCTTATGGTTAAATTATAAATGACACTGAGTTCAGTGTAATATATGTATGAACAGAAATAAGGATTTTATCCCTTTTAAATATTCCTAAGAACAGAAGGAAAAACACATATCAGTCTTCACTAAATTCCATCAATGCTGTTTATTTTTAAAACCAGTATACTGTTGGGAGAACATACATTAGTCTAACTTAAAAAAAAAGTAATAAATCAATAATGGTTTGGGATGAAATAGAGGTTAACTAATGGAAATGATGAGGGAAAAAACAATGGCAGAGCACTTTAACACAGATTTAGCAATTATTCCTGCGGGTATGATCTCACAGTTGAAAATGTTAACTGTTTTATAAACAGCTTTTAAAGAACACTTTAAAAGCAGTTCAATAAATAATTGCACTGCAGAGATCACAAATAGACTAGAGCAGGACTATGAAAAACAGATAGGCTACATATGCAAACATAAGTGACGGTTCACCTACAGCCTAGGACAAAGCTTGGAGATAGAATGTATAGGCATATTAGTGAAGTGTGGGAATCTAACAACTCAGGACACTATGTGCTCTGGAAAACAGGTGGTTGAAAACAAGCCTAGTGGAGATTCAGCTGATGAATAGATGCCTACCACACTGAAGACTTGCTAAATGGGGAAGGGATAGAGATGAACTTAGGTATGGGAGAAATAGAAGCATGGAAAGCTGAGAACAAAAGCTGATGAACATCCTAAAGGAAAATATAAGTTAGGTAAAAAAACATTGTCTCTGCTCTGTCTTTGAACACTGTCACCAAATCAAAGTTCCAGGTTATGTAGTCCCATAGAATACTCCACACCCAGGAGCCAGCATGAAGCGGACAGAGCTTGGAAGTCCATCCTCAAACACCTGCTCCATGTTTAGCCTCCAGAATAGACTCCAGACTGGATATTAGCATCCCTGGAACCTGCTAAGAATCCTTTCTCCAGAGGCATCTTGATGTTATTTCTGGATTTATCCCATTCCCCTTGGAAACAGATACTAGTGTAGGCTGCTTTGAACAATTCGCATCCTGAGATGAACAAGAAACAAAGAACTTGTTGCTTTTCATTGCTCGGTATATGTTCAGAAATTCTGCTTTGTTGATGTAGCCATAATGCTTGCAAGCAAATTAAATTTGTTTATCAGTTACCAGTGTACTGGATTATTTCCTTTGGTGTTAATGAACTATACAATAGAGATGCTGTGCTTCCAACACCAATAACATAATGGTTTCTTTTATTTCATAAGGGAAACTAAACTTGTGGTTGCAAGTTTGCCCCCAAATCATTCTTTTCTAAATTACATTCCAAATATAAGTGAGATCATATAGTACTTGTTTTATGTGTGTCTTCAAAAGTTGATCTCAGCCAAGCTTGGCAGCTCATGCCTTTAATCCCAGCATTTCAGGAGCAGTGAGTGAGTCTGGGGCCAGCCTGAGTTATGTAGTGAGGACCAGGACAGTCTGGGCTACAGAATAATAATCTCTCTTTTAAAAAAAGAACCAAACCCGAAATGGAACAAAGAAACAAAAAAATAAAAACAGAAACACAAAAGTTTATTCCATAGAATCTGAGAATAAAATGGTGATGATAAGAAGCTATGGAGAAGAGTGAGGAGGGAGGGGTGGGGAGAAGTCAGCCAGGGGGAACCAGAAACAGCCAAATGGAGTGAGGACTTCTACTCAGCTATTACAGTATTCAGCGAATACAGATAATAATGTACCATATGTTTTCAAAAGCTAGAAGGATATAGAAAATTGTCATAAGGAAATGGTAAATGAGTTTTACATTTTAGACAAGTTTTATATTTAAAATTAGGCAAGTTTAGGCTTATTTAAACATTATACATTGTATGTGTGTGTATATATATATATATATATATATATATATATATTCATATGGTTTCCATTAAGATGTACACAACATTCATGCATCAGTTGAAATAAACATAATTTTTTTTAAAGTGTATGAATGTACTGTCTGCATGCAGGTGTGTGCAGCCATGTTGTACAATGCCGCGGAGGTCAGAAGAGGGCGTCGGATTCCCCTGGAACTAGAGTTCTCCTGGAATTGAAGTTTCAGACAGCTCTCGGCCACCATGTGGGTGCTGGGGATCGAACCCGGGTCCTCTGTAAGAGTGGTCGGCACTCTTCACCGTTAGGCCATCTCTCCAGCCCCAAACATAATTTTTAAACTGATATTTTCTCACAAACAACAGAAATAGTGAAATTCCTTCACATCTTGCCCATTATAACTATATTTTAATCGTACGTAAATTATTTCCAAGATAATTCAAGCTCTCTCTTGTTGATTAACAGGTAAAGATTCATGGATAATCACCTTCCTGTGTCCTCTGTTCTTCTAGGGAGGAAGAATTGCCGACTGCATGGTTCTGTGTCTCTAAAAGGAGCCTCCTTCCTATCAGTACAGAACCAGCTGTGAACAGGTCCCACTTATCCTGTGATTTTTCCAAAATAAATTTTTCAAATAAAAAAGACCGAGTTCATCTAGCTGGAATGAAATTTAATGACACTCAGCTACTTTTGTCTACTTATTAGTGTTTATTTCTCTGTGTGTGTATGTGTTTGTGTGTGTATGTATGTGTGGCATGTGTACTTGTGTGTTGGACTTACCTTCCACCTTGTTTGAAGCAGAATCTCTTTTGTTGCTCACCATGTGCACCAGAAAGAGTGATCAGTTTTCTCTTTCTAAGTAAATCTGTGTATGTGTGGGGGTTGTGGGAAGATCTTTGATGTAAGAAGCTATTGGTCTCTTCTGTTGGTGTTTTGTTGTTGTAATTATATTTTTGCCTTATTTTATGTGTGTGTATGTGTGTGTGTGTGTTTTGCCTATGCATACATATAAGTGTGCAGTGCCCACAGAGACCAGAAGAGTGCACTGGATCCCCTAGAACAGGAGTTATGGATGACTGCTGGTTGCCATGTGAGTGCTGGGAACTGAACCTGGGCGCTTTGTAAGAGCAGCCAGTCGTCTTAACTACTGATCTATCTCTCTATCCCCATTTGTTGGCAATTTTTTTGGTCTTTTTGAGACAGGGTCTCTCTTTAGTCCCAGCTGGCCTAGACCTCACTATATAGACCAGGATGGCCTTGAACCCACAGAGATCAACCTACCTCTGCCTCCTGAGTGCTGGGATTAAAGGCCTGCGCCACCACGCCTGGCTCGTTGGCATTTTTTTTTTTTTGTATGTGTATGAATGTACTGTCTGCATGTAGGTTTGTGCACCCATGTCGTGCAATGCTGCGGAGGTCAGAAGAGGGTGTCGGATTCCCCTGGAACTGGAGTTCTCCTGGAATTGGAGTTACAGACGGTTCTTAGCCGCCATGTGGGTGCTGGGGATC
>VZQC01008122.1:604066-705496 GCA_009823505.1 Rhizomys pruinosus
AAAAAAAAAAAAAAAAAAAAAAAAAAAAAAAAAAAAAAAAAAAAAAAAAAAAAAAAAAAGAGTGACTAACTCAGTGTCTTCAGGGCCTTTATCTGTCTCTCTCAGACATCAGAATGTTAAGAAACTTTCAAAACTTTCAAGATGACATGAATTCATGGGCAGATTCGCTGACATCTGTCAGAAGTGCCAAGAGCTGGTGATGCTGACACAAAAGGTACTCTCACATTCTTACTCTGCACATGAAGAAAGATGACCTTCCCCTGACAAAGTTTGCAAGTCTCAAAACTTGTGTTAAAACCAGCTCCTCCAGTGTGAAATGCACTGTTAGTAGCAGGTTGTCTCTTTAAATCTGAAAATGATTTCTTATTGTTAGTTGTACACTGCCTGTCACACAAAACAAATGAAGATAACTGATTACTCAAAGCCCATTTCTTTTCCCAGAGCATGGATTTTCCACAAGAAAATTCCTATCTATTCTAAAGTTTCTACGTTTTAACTGAAAGAGATTCTCATAATAGTACAATGAACCATAAATGACGCTCACTTTTATGTGAACTGCAGTATAAAATATAGGATACCTGGAAAATATGAAGGATGAAGGATTTCTTAGCTTATCTTTGCTTTGCTTTCTATTTGTTATTATTATTGTTTGACAGGGCCTGGAACTCACTATGTAGACCAGGCTGACCTTGATGTCATAGAGATCCACCTGCCTCTGCCCCACCATGGCCAGCCTCATGTTATGTTCTTGGTTCTACCTATTCTCCTTAAATAAATATTATCTGGCTTTCAAATGTTGCAGAAAAAAAATCTTTCTATGAAGCTCTAATTTTGTTTAGTTGTTCTCATTTTACTTAATTTTAATTTCAAAGTCTTATCATACTTTTTGTTCCAAAGACCCTTTCATAGTCATAAAAACTATTGGAAAAAATTGCAGAGAATTTTTGTTTTATGGACTTTAGTTATTTGCATTCCCCATAATAAATAGTAAAACTGAGAAAATTTTAAATATAAATTGTATAAGCACACATTGTGCTAAGCTGTTTTAGCTAAAGCTGCACTGTGACTATGTAAGAGAATAAGAGTTAAAAGGGAAAATCACACCCAAGAATTATTATGAAAATAGTTCTGGCTTTGTGGCTTCCCCTTTGAGTGTGTCAGGAGTACTCATATTATTATTTGAAAATTACCACTAATAAGGGGAAAGAATGCATGCAAAATAAATGTGAAAAAAATGGTCTACAGTGTAGATATGCATATTGGCCTGAATGTTTTCTACTGGAGAAAGGACACCAACTTGTAACAACAGAAGATAAAAAATGAAAGACATTCCCACAGAGAAATGGCTCCTAATTATGTTCTCTCAAAAAAGTTTTCTATAATTAAACCTAGACTAAAGTAAACTGCATTCTCATCTAAGAGAATTTCTAGTAGCACATACATTAGTCATTCCAATGGGTGATTATTGATTTCATCATGACTCATGGGACATATGTATTCCTAACCGCAGAGCTACCCCTTCCATAAATTGTACAAGACAATCAGTCCATGAGTTGACGAAAATACATTGCTCTCCTCTCCTCACCCCTCCCCACTTTCCTCACCTTCCTTTTTTGGCCGTTGTTGGCAAATATAGCACTTGTTAAATATTTTCCTTGTTAAAGAGCGCTTAGAAGCTACCTTCTCTCTGTTTCCGTGAGTTCAATGTTTTAAAATTCTACATACAAGGAGATCACAACATCTCTCTTTTTGTATGGTTTATTTTATTTAGCAATAATGTCCTCAAGTTTCACAAATATCACAAAATTGCAGGATCTCCCATTTTCCAGAGCTGAATAATGTTATGTTATGTATGTGCAAAATAAAATAGTACATATAAATTATATAAATGCATAACATTTTCTTTATTCATCTGTCTATGAACATCTAGGTTAACCCCCTAACTTGGTTATCGTGAATACTACTGGAATGAACTGGGAGGGTGGATGTCTCTGAATACTGGTTTGACTAGCTTTCAATACATACTAAATTATATGAACGTTTTGTTTTAATTTTGTTGATAAACTTCCATGCTGTCTTCCATAATGGCTGTACCAGTTAATATTCTCAACAGCAGTGATCTCCCTTTCTCGACACCCTTTCTAGCTCTTGCCATCTTTTGTCTTTTTTATAACAGCCATTCTAAAAACTGAGAAGTCATCACTCACTATGGCTTTGATTTGGTTTGCCTTGATAATTAGTAACACTGAGGATTTTTCCTCCCATAACCCATTTGTGTGTTTTCTTTGGAGAAATGTCTATTTAGGTACTTTCACTTTTTTTAAACTCGGGTTATTTGTTTTCTTATAAGTGAATTGTTTGTTTCTTAGGTTTTTCTGTATATTAGCCCTTTATCAGATGTTGGTTTATAAATACTTTCTCCCATTGAGGAGGCTGTCCATTCATTCTATTGATTTCTTTGCTGCACAGTAGCTTTTGAGTTTTATTTATTTGCATTTGTCTGTTCTTATCTATGCTTTGGGGGTGCTATGCACAAAAGAAAGTCACAAAAGAAAGACCAATATTTAAACGCTTTCTTTATTCAGAAGTTTTGCAGCTTAGGTCTTCAATACATCCTGAGTTTATTTTGAGTGTTGTATGTAATTATGGGGAAAAATACCTTTCTTGTGAATGTAAATATCCAATTTCCCAGCATTATTTATTGAAGAGAATTTCTTTTGCTCCTTGTGTCATTTGACTCCTTTATAAAAGATCAACTGAATATAAATGTGTGGGTTTTCCTCTGGCCTCTCAATTCTATTTAATGGTCTTACTTCAACCCTTATTGTTTGGATACATTACTTAAGAAATAAAATGTACTTATCTTTGATATAAGTACTTGCAGTAGTATACTATTGGGTACATATGCAAAGTGATTTATAAGCTATTAGAAATTCTGTTCAGTAGCAAACTAAAAAGTAAAGATGGCTGAGAAACATCTTTAAGTGTTCAACATAGCCAGGCGTGGTGGTACATGCTTTTAATCCTAGCACTCGGGGGCTGGAGAGATGGTCTAGCAGTCAAGAGTGCCTACTGCTCTTACAGAGGACCCAGCTTCAATCCCCAGCACCTACATGGCAGCTGAGAGTCGTCTTTAACTCCAGTTCCAGGGGAAACCGACACCCTCTTCTGACCTCCACAGCATTACACAACATGGGTTCACAGACCTACATCCAGACAGTACGTTCATACACATACAAAAATAAATAAAAATTTAAAAAAAGAAAGAAAAAAATCCTAGTACTCAAGAGTCAGAGGCAGGTGGATCTTTGTGAGTTCAAGGCCAGCCTAGTCTACAGAGCAAGTTCCAGGACAGCTGGAGCTACAGGGAGACCCTGTCTCAAAAAGACAAAAAAAAAGTGTTCAACAAAGGGGCTGGAGAGATGCCTCAGTGGTTAAGAGCATCGACTACTCTTGCAGAAGACCCAGGTTCTATTCCCAGCACCTACATGGCAGCTAAGATTGTCTTTAACTCCAGTTCTAGGGGAATCCGACACTCTCTTCTGACCTCTGTGGCATTGCGCATGGGTGCACTGACCTACATGAAAACTGTGCTCTTATACACATAAAAAGTGTTCAACATAAGGAATAATTAAATAAATGAAAATTAAAATCACACTAAGATTTCATCTTACTTCAGTAAGACTGGTTATGATCAAGAAAATGAATGACACCAAATGCTGGAGAGGTTGTGGGGAAAGAGGGAAACTCATTCACTGCTGGTGGAAATGTAAACTAATGCAACCCCTATGGAAAGCAGTGTGGAGAACTCTCAAGAAACTGAAAATGAGCTTACCACCTGACCTAGTCATACCACTCCTGGGTATATACCCACAAGACTCATCCTATCACAGAGCTACATGGACATCTATGCTTATTGCAGCTCTCTTCACAATAATGAAGAGCTGGAAGTAGCCCAAATGTCCCTCGACTGACAAGTGGAAATTATTAGTAAGAAAATTATTAGTAAGAATCTGAAATGCCGGGCGTGGTGGTGCACACCTTTAATCCTAGCACTTGGGAGGCAGAGGCAGCTGGATCTCTGTGGGTTCAAGGACAGCCTGGTCTACAGAGTGGGCTCCAGGCCAGCTGGGACTAAAGGGAGACCCTGTCTCAAAAAGACCCCAAAAAATAATAATAATCTGAAACATACTTCTTTCATATTTTGGGAGCAGTAGTGCAAACTGGTTCATCCACTGTGAAAGATTATATGACATATCTACAAACATTAAATGTAGACCTCGATTGTGATCCAGAAAATTTGATATGAAGTATTCATTCAGAGGAAATGAAAGCAGAAACATAGCAAAAAATGGGCTCAGTAATATTTCCAGTCCAGGGGCTGGTGAGATGGGTCAGCAGTTAAGAGCTTCTCTTGCAGAGGACCTAGGTTCGATTCCCAGCACCCATATGGGCAGTTAACAAGTATCTGTAACTCCAGTTCGAGGGGAATCTGACACTTTCTTCTGACTTCATGGGCATTGCATAACACGAGCACATTTATACACATGTAAGCAATACACTCATACACATAAAATAAAAATATTAAATAAAATATTTTTAAAAGAATATTTCCAGTCCTTTTATAAAAACCTACAAGACTGGAAAAGATTCAAACTGGGCATAATCCAGTAAAACAGAAAAATAATGTGTGTCATATTTATTTAATGGAATGCTGCAAAGTTATTTTTATCATAAACCCAATGAATTTTTTCTACATACAATAGTGTGTGTTTACATTTAATTAACAAAACCTTTTTAAACTTGCACAAAAGTAAAACAGTATAGTGTAGGGACGGACATTTGCTTGACAAGGCATGGGCATGGGATAGTTGGGTAGAGGATAGTTGCAGGAGTTAGTTCTCTTTCAACTCAGGAGTAGATCCTGAGGACAGGGCTCTGAATCCAGCAGCAGGAGGCAGTGCAGAATCCAGGCTGTGGGACTCTCAAGAAAGTAATTTATATACCCGTGTCCCTCTCCCACCCCTCCCACCCTTCCCGATTCACCATTTCAGTCAGTTTTCTGATGCAATCTTTCTGTTGTTGTTCTTTTAATATGCATCCCTCTCCACTAGAAATATTTATAACTGGGTTATTGGTACTAGCATCCACATATGAGAGATACCACTTGTCGTTTGTTTTACTGGGACTGTGTTATTTCACTTAACATGATGTCTTCTAGCTCCATCCATTTACCTGCAAAGTTCATGATGTTGTCTTTCTTTACCGCTGCATAGAATTCCATTGTGTACATGTACCACATTTTCTCTATCCACTCATCAGTTGAGGGGCATTTGGGTTGGTTCCAGCTTTTTGCTATTGTGAACAGAGCTGCAATAAATATAGCTNCAGAGGACCAGCTTTCAATCCCAGCACCTAACATGGCAGCTTGAGAGTCGTCTTTAAGCTCCAGTTTCAGGGGAAACCGACACCCTTCTTTTCTGACCTCCACAGCATTAAACAACACGGGTGCACAGACACTACATCCATTGACAGAACGTTCATACACATACAAAATAAATAAAAATTTAAAAAAAGAAAGAAAAAAAATCCTAGTACTCAAGAGTCAGAGGCAGGTGTATCTTTTGAGTTCAAGGGCCAGCCTAGTCTACAGAGCAAGTTCCAGGACAAGGCTGGAGCTACAAGGAAGACCCTGTCCTAAAAAAAGACAAAAAAAAGTGCTTTCAACAAAGGGGTTGGAGAGATGCCTCAGTGGTAAGAGCATCGACTACTCTTTGCAGAAGGACCAGGTTCTATTCCCAGCACCTACATGGCAGCTAAGATTGTCTTTAAACTCCAGCTCTAGGGGAATCCGACACTTCTCTTCTGACCTTCTGTGGCATTGCGCATGGGTGCACTGACCTACAATTGAAAACTGCTCTTATAACATAAAAAAGTGTTCAACAATAAGGAATAATAAATAAATGAAAATTAAAATCACACTAAGATTTCATCTTACTCAGTAAGACTAGTTATGATCAAGAACATGAATGATACCAAATGCTGATGAGGTTGTGCATAAAAGGGAAACTCATTTCACTGCTTGGTGGGAATGCAAACTTATGTAACCCCCTATGGAAAGCAGTGTTGGGAAACCTCAAGAAACTGAAAATGAGCTACCACCTGACCTAGTCATACCACTCCTGGGTATATAACCACACCAAGACTTCATATCCTATCACAGAGCTACATGGACATCTATGCTTATTGCAGCTCTCTTCGACAATAATGAAGAGCTGGAAAGTAGCCAAATGTCCCTCGACTGACAAGTGGAAATTATTAGTAAGAAAATTATTAGTAAGAATCTGAAATGCCGGGCGTGGTGGTGCCACACCTTTAATCCTAGCACTTGTGAGGGCAGAGGCAGCTGGATCTCTGTGAGGTCAATGACAGCCTGGTCTAACAGAGTGGGCTCCAGGCCAGCTGGGACTAAAGGGAGACCCTGTCTCAAAAACACCCCAAAAAATAATAATATCTGAAACATACTTCTTTCATATTTTGGGAGCAGTAGTGCAAACTGGTTCATCCACTGTGAAAGATTATATGACATATCTACAAACATTAAATGTAGACCTCGATTGTGATCCAGAAAATTTGATATGAAGTATTCATTCAGAGGAAATGAAAGCAGAAACATAGCAAAAAATGGGCTCAGTATATTTCCCAAGTCCAGGGCTGGTGAGATGGGTCAAGCAGTTAAGAGCTTCTTCTTCAGAGGACCTAGGTTCGATTCCCAGCACCCCTATGGCAGTTAACAAGTTATCTGTAACTCCAGTTCGAGGGGAATCTGACACTTTCTCCTGACCTCCAAGGGCATTAGCCATAACACGAGCACATTTATACACATGTAAGCAATACCACTCATACACATAAAATAAAAAATTAAATAAAATATTTTTAAAAGAATATTTCCAGCGTCCTTTTATAAAACCTACAAGACTGGAAAAGATTCAAACTGGGGCATAATCCATAGTTAAAACAGAAAAAATAGTTATTGTGTGTCATATTTATTTATTGGAAGTTGCTGCAAAGTTATTTTTATCATAAACCCAAGAATTTTTTCCTACATACAATAGGTGTGTGTTTACATTTAATTAACAAAACCTTTTTAAACTTGCACAAAAGTAAAACAGTATAGTGTAGGGACGGACATTTGCTTGACAAGGCATGGGCATGGGATAGTTGGGTAGAGGATAGTTGCAGGAGTTAGTTCTCTTTCAACTCAGGAGTAGCATCCTGAGGACAGGGCTCTGAATCCACAGCAGGAGGCCAGGAGGATCAGTGCAGAATCCAGGTGTGGGATCTCTAAGAAACGTAATTTATATACCCGTTGTGTCCCTCTCCCACCCCTCCACCCTTCCGGATTTCACCATATTTCAGTCAGTTTTCTGATGCATCTTTCTGTTGGTTGTTCTTTTAATATGCATCCCTCTCCACAAGAAATATTAAACCTGGTTATTGGTTACTACCATCCAAATATGGGAGTACCCACGATACCACTTGTCGTTGTTTTACTGGGACTGTGTTATTTCACTTTAACATGATTGTCTTATCAGCTCCACCATTTACCGTGCAAAGTTCTGCTGTTGTCTTCTTTACCGCTAGAATTCCATTGTGTTACATGTACCACATTTTTCTCTAATTCCACTCAATCAGTTGAGGGGCATTTGGGTTTTGGTTGATTCAGTTTTTTTTTATTTAGCGTCGCATGTGTTCAATATTTATTTAGGTTGTGCATGTATTTCGCAGAGCTAAGGATGAGGCTTGGGGTCTCATATACCCAGGATGGTATGACTGGTCAAATGTGCACGCGGCTCATTTTGATCTTCTAAGGTTCTCACACACTGTTTTCCATAGTGGCTGCACAAAGTTTAATTCCCAACAGCAATGTGAGTGTCAGTGTTCCCTTCCTCCACACCCTCTCCAGCACTTTGCATCATTTTACTCCAGCACTTGGCATCATTTAGCCAATCTTAGGAGTAAGTGTTATCTTAAGGGTGGTTTTAATTGACATTTCCTTAATCATTAGCCGATGTTGAACACTTCTTAAGGTGTTTCTCAGCCATCTCTAATTCCTCCTTCTGTGAAGTCTCTGTCAGATCTTTGCTCCATCTTCTGAGTGATTAATTTGTTTTCTTTTCTTTCTTTTGTTTTTTTGAGTAGCTTGTATACTCTGGAAATTAATGCTTTGTCGGATGCTTATCTGTGTGAAGGTTTCCTCCCATTCTGTGGGTTTTTCTCTTTCACTTCCTTTATTGTTTCCTTTGATGTACAGAAGCTTTTGAGTTTAATGAGGTCCCATTTTTGTCAATTACATTTAGAGATATGTACGATATGAGCATGATTAGGGAAAAGTTCATGTAACTAGGAAAATATTGTGGGTAAAATCTTCGAACAGAAACCAACAGGTATTTTACATTAGATATCTTTGGAATGTGGTATTACAGTAATTTTCTTTCTCTTTTTTGGAGTTTTTATGAAATAGATGCTTTCATTCATTTACAATCATTAAAAATGATTGTAATCGGGGCTGGAGAGATGGCCTAGCGGTTAAGAGCACCGACCGCTCTTGCAGAGGACCCGGATTGGATCCCCAGCACCCACATGGCGGCCGAGAACCGTCTGAAACTCCAATTCCAGGAGAACTCCAGTTCCAGGGGAATCCGACACCCTCTTCTGACCTCCGCGGCATTGCACGACACGGGTGCACAAACTTGCATGCAGACAGTACATTCATAAACATACAGAAATAAATAAAATTAATAAAAAAAGATTGTAATCAATCATTTGTTGTTGGCAGGTTTGTTGGCTAAAGTGCTTGCTGCACAAGCATGAGGAGCTGGTTTCAGGTCCCCAGAACCCATGTAAAACTGGGTGGGTGGTGCCTGACTGTAACCCAAGCACTGGGTAGGTGGACGCAAGCAGATACTAGAGGCTTGCTGGTCAGCTGAAAGAGTGAGCTTCCAGGCTCAGTGAGAGAGCAGAGCTCCCCACAAAAACTAAGATGGCTAGAAATAGAGGAAGACCACTGACCTCAACCTATGGCCTCCATATGGGTTCATACACCCATCTCAGCACACACATGCACACTTGCATCCACCACACCACACATGCACACACACACACACACACACACACACACACACACACACACACACAAGATCTTTCTGTTAAAAGCTATGTAAGACTCATTCAAAATACCATGTTGAGTAAGTAAAAAAAAATGTGATACACCTACACAATGGAGTTCTATGCAGCTGTAAAGAAAGACGACGTCAGGGCTGGAGAGGTGGCTCAGTGGTTAAGAGTACTGACTGCTCTTGCAGAGGACCCAGGTTCAATTCCCAGCACCCACATGGCTGATAAGAACATCTTAGGCCAGGTGTGGTAGTGCACGCCTTTAATCCCAGCACTAGGAAGGCAGAGGCAGGCAGCACTCTGTGACTTCAAAGCCAGCCTGGTCTACATAGTGAGCTCCAGGCCAGCTGGGACTAAAAGGGAGACCCTGTCTCACAAAAAAAGAAAGAGAAAGAAAGGAAGAAAGGAAGGAAGAAGGAAGGAAGGGAGGGAGGGAGGGAGGGAAAGACAACATCATGAAATTTGCAGGTAAATGGATGGAGCTAGAAGCCATTATGCTAAATGAAGTAACACGATTCCAGAAAAACAAATGACACATGGTGGCCCTCATCTGTGGATCCTAGTACCAAATCTCAACATGTAAGTCAACCTGGGTAATTTTTTAAGTAAATATAATACCACATTGCCTGATGCTCCTATAGTTCTATAGATATAACTTGAAGTTCACGTCTCTATTTTCATAAGTTCTAAGATTTATGAGAAAGAATCAGTCTCTTCTTTAAAAATATGTTAGAACATACATCAACTTGCTATGTAACTTGGGAATATAAAGCTATATTGCTTTTTGCCTGCATGCAACATTACTGTTAAAAGGTGAATCCCAAATGTGTTTTGGAAATAACCTATAGCTTATTTTCAGACTCTGTCATTTTTGGTATATGTGTGGAGTGCATATATGTGTTTTTGGAGAAATATAAAATTAAAGGGAATAACAACAAAAGACTTGTTCAAATAATTAACCAAAACAGTAAAGTTCTACATTGAAAAGGTTTAAAAAAGACTAAGAAAAAAGATGCAAGACAGGACATGTATGGCAGAATATATGAGCTCTGGTAGAGGGGGCGTTGAGGGGGAAATGAGTCTAAATTTCATTGGGAAAGGTATGAAATGCACAAAAGCTCAATAAAAAATAAAACAAAATACAATCTGTGCTTCCATTGTTATATTTATATTAATTCTCAAAAATTATTAATTTATTTTTGACTAGCTCTTCTCGAGTTACGAATTTTTTGGAACCCTCAAACTCTTTGGCTACAGTGGCTCAATCACTGAGTCTCTCTCTTCAGCACAGACACTGCTCCTCTCATAAACACTAAATCTGTAAGGATGTACTTATGAGGTTCAATGACTTATTCCCTGGTTGGCATTCTGGCTCCTTTATCAATATTCTGTTCCAACTACAGCATCACTCACTCCACTTGATAATTCCTGTCTCCCCCAAACCACACTTCTGGTTATTATATTATACTTGGCTTTAACTCTGGCCAGACCAAATTTACAGGTTTTGGTGGCAGCAAGACAAAACGATCCAGGAACAAAATGATCCAGGTGAGACCAAGATAAGGATTATGAGCATACTGTTGTAACAAACATAGTGCGCTATATATAAGCACCAAAAGAATGGAGTGTGGTAACAGAGCCAAAATTGGATGAAGAAAATGATGTCTGGATTTCCAGAGAGCAAACTTCTCAAGCCCCAGATAAGACAGATCAATGACATTGCTTACAAAGAAAGATCAAAAAAGAACAAGGTCAACCTTGGAGTCCTGGTGCTTCCACATCTATGGTATCAACACATAACCGTTAATCCCCAAATCTACTTGGAATATCTGTTTTCGTTTGTTTGAATAAATGGCCTTTGGGACTGAAGAGATGGCCTAGTGGTTAAGAGCGCCGACCGCTCTTGCAGAGGACCTGGGTTCGATCCCCAGCACCCACATGGCAGCTGAGAACCGTCTGTAACTCCAATGCCAGGAGAACTCCAGTTCCAGGGGAATCTAACACCCTCTTCTGACCTCCGCGGCATTGCACGACACGGGTGCACAAACCTACATGCAGACAGTACATTCATACACATAAAAAGTAAATAAATAAAATTAAATAAATAGCCTTTAAAAATATGGATGAAGGCTACCAAATGTTTTAAAGAATAAATGTTTCGATATACAAGATGTGGGGAGGGAGAAAAAGGGGGGTTTCCTCTCTAAAAAGTCCCTAAATTTTCCAAAGGAAACAATGGATACTCTAGCCAAACAAAGCTGCAAACTTCATGTAAAAGTGAAAATCTTTCTCTTGACTTCTTTATTAACAATGTGCAAAGACTTCAGACATCAGACCTCCAGTCAGTTGGTCCTCTTTTTATTTAACAGTGGTCTGACACAGTGGAAAATAATCAAATTGTGGAGAAGTTTAAGCAGAAAAGGACTAAAGAAATCAACCATGTGGTTTTAGTGCCAGAACAATGTATCAAGGATTATAAAGAGGATACTAGTTACATGAGAAATGAAAAAGTGACTTCATTGTAACCAAATAAGACATCTCTTATCTGTGACACTCACTTCTCCAGGAAGATGCTAAAGAGTTCCCCTCGTTAAGAGGCACAGGCTCCATCTTGGGGGGTAACCTATTGTTTAAACTTGAGCTCCACTGGTGGGCTGGCAAGATGGAACAGGCAGAAGTCAGTGAACCTGAATTCAACCTGCCACAGCCCCCGGGTAAGTAAAACCCCAGGAGTCAGTTGTGGACAGCAAGAGAGCCAGACACTGACAAACCAAAAAGTCCAATGGTAAGAGGCCTGGCTGAAGCAATGAAGTGGACAGAAAGAGGGAGCCTTGCCTCTATACCTAGGACCAGACTTTATCAATTGAAAGAAACTCTGGGATGTGATAACTCCGAGCCCAATCTGACAGGTGAACCAGCCTCTAGAGTTGTCAGTGCAATAGAGTTTGAGAATTCTGTGGCTCCATGGGAATGACTGATATCCACAGCTACATCCTTCCAGTGAGGCAATCAATGTTTAGTGGGTTTTGAAAGCATAAAGATAGGTCCACATGTACCTGTCTCACTGCTATGGTTATTTCTGTCAGTCCCAATACATTTGGAAGCTACCTCCTAACTAGAATATTGGTCAACCAGGGCATATGAACTGGGAGTCTCAGGAGATGGGAAGAACATGTCCAGCCCAGAGACTGCAGGGTTAAGGAAGGCCAGCAGAAGCCACCATAAATACCTACCAATCTCCTATTTCCAAGGATCCAGGCCAGGATACCCCAACACCTCATCTTTTACTTCTTTTTGGTCCCTTTGTTTCCTCTTTCATTATTTTTTATATATTTTCAGTAGTATACTTACTTTATCATATTTCAAGAAATTTTTGTTTTTATGTTTTATTACCCTTCACACATGAAAGTGCACTTGTGCGATGCAATGCCTATGGAGGTCAGAAGAGGGCATCAGATCCCCCTACAATTGGAGTTGCAGACAGTTGTCAGCAGCCATGTGGGTGCTGCGAACCCAACTCAGGTCCTCTGCAAGAGCAGCCACTGCTCTTAACCTCTGAGCTAGTTCTCCAGACCCAGTATTGGGTATTTTTAAAGCTTATATATTTTTCTCTTTCATTCCCCTTCCAATCTTTACTTACTTTGAGTTACAAATTTTCCCATTAAGGGATTTGTTGTTTTTTTTTTTCTTTTTATTATTATATTTGACTTTTTTCCTCATTCTTTTCTTTCACATCCCAGCATCTCTCTCTGCCCTTCTCTTCCTTATTTTTTTCATCTTGCATCTCTCCTCTGTTTTTCACCTCTCCTGCCCCTTTCTTTACCTCACAAACATACTAGTTCCATATTTACCCTAAGTATTTCTTAACTTTATTGCACACTCTACATTAGTTCAGCTTTTTTCTGTAAGATTGTCATTGGCAGTGTTAATGGGTTTTCATTGATTTTAAGTGTATTTTTTGTGTCTTCCAGTTTTGTTTGGTTGTTGCTACACAATGCTTTGAGTTCTCCTAAGTGATACTGTGGATTGAGCCTTCAGGAATAGGTTGATCACCGAGAAGATCTCTAAATAAAATGGGAAGAGATCTATACTAACAATATGAAAACTACAACACAGAATTACAAACAAAAGGAGTCCTTGAAAATATCATAATTCCTAATCTGCCAAATTCAAAGCTACTTAAATGAGTAAACTTGTGGATAAAGATCTCAAAAGTTTATTGGTGAAAAATAATCAATGACTAACATAGAATAAACAGGTAAATAATGAGATGAATCCAGGACTTGAGTAAAGGGGAAGCCCAGCAGTACAAGAAAAAGCTCAAGTGTTTGTAAAAAAAAAAAATCAGCAAAACAGAAGAGAAATTAAGGAAGTAAACTGATATTGGGGAGGTGAAGTGTTACATATGAAAAAGTCAATAATCCAGGTATGGCGGCTCCATACGTCCAGGCCTACAAGTCCAGCACTCAGAGTTTGAGAACAAGAGGATCAAGATTTACTTCAAGGTCATTCCCAGACACAGGAGCTTTGAAGCTTCAAGGTCATTCTCAGACACAGGAGCTTCGAAGCACATTTGTGCTTAAAAAAGGACACTGTCAACAAGCAAACTAACAAACAAAAACAACCAAACACACAAAAAGATCTCAATGAATCAAATCAAATCATCAAGCACCATGGAAAGTGTGACCAAAAGACTCAAAGAGAAGAACAAATATCAGGGCTAGACAGATAAAGTTAAGAGGACACTTTAAGCATCAACAAAAAACAAAAATAAATAATTATGACCAAGAAATTGGGATTATTATGATCAAGAGAACAAGTTTAAAAGTTCATAGCCAAAAATAAGAGCTAAGATAAACATAAAAGCTATAGAGAATCTATGCAATGAGTTCTATCAAACAATTTCACTAAAAGAGCAATATATAATCAATCAACAGTTGGTTCTTTGAAATAATAAACAAGATTCACAAGCCCTTACACAAACTAACCAAGAGAGAGAAGACTTTAATAAAAGAGAGTAAAAGAGAGAGGAAAGGGAGGAGTTTACTACAGATCTCAACACAACACAGAACATCCTTATGGAAAAGTTTGATAATTTAAACAGATCTGTAAGAAGCATCGGCTTTGGAGCAGTAACAAACAGTCTCCGAAAAGGAAGAGCCTGGGACTAGATGGATTCACTCATTAACTCTACAAAACACTTAGATAAACTCTGATATCAGTGTTCCTCAAATTGTTCCATAAACAAGAGAAAGAACAATCAAAGTCATTCTTTGAAACCAACATTTATCTGAGACCAAAACCAAAGGAACACACAAAGAAAGCTATAGACTATTCCCCTGGTAGACATAGATCCAAGACCCCTCAATAAAATATGTGTAGACAGAATGCAAAAGCACATTAGGGTGATTGTAAAACAGTGGTTTCATTTCATGAATACAAAATAAACAATATATTCGATATATACAAATCAATAAACATAAGTAACACATAAGTAGACATAAGGACAAAAATCACATTTTCATGTCAATAGATGCAGAAAAGGCTTCCGACATAGTTCAACATTCCTTCCTGAAAAAAAAGCCTGAAAGAAATTCAGAATAGAAAGAGCATATATCAACATAAAAATCCTACATATGACAAATAGCCAATGTTACACTAAATGGAGAAAAACTGAAAATACTTGCTCTAAAATCAGGCATGAAAACAGGATGTCAACTCTTTTTACTTGTATTCCATACAGGAAACCAAAGTCTCAGAACAATAAGAGAAAGAAATAAAAGTATTAAAAATAGGAAAGGAAGGGGGCTGGAGAGATGGTTCAGTGGTTAGGAGCACTAACTGCTCTCTCTTGCAGAGGACCCGGGTTTGATTCTCAGCACCCACATGACAGCTAAGAACCATCTTTAGTACCAGGTGTGGTAGTGCATGCCTTTAATCCCAGCACTGGGGACTCAGAGGCAGGCAGATATCTGTGAGTTCAAGGCCTGCCTGGTCTACAGAGTGAGCTCCAGGCCAGCTGGGACTAAAGGGAGACCCTGTCTATAAACAACAAAAAAAAAAAACACACAAAGTCACCTGGTCTCCATAGAGAGTTCCAGGCCAGCTGGGGCTACAGGGAGACCCTGTCTCAAAAAGACAAAAAAAAAAAAAAAAAAGTAGCAGGGTATGAATCAACATATGGACATCAGTAACATTTCTATATACCAATAACAAATTAGGGAGAAGAAATCCCATTTATAACAGCTTTAAAATATTTAGGAATAACCTGACCAAATGAGGTGAAAGACTAATACAATGGAAACTTTAAAATAGTGAAGAAGGAAATTGACAAAGACAGTAGAAAATGGAAAGACTGTCCAAGGTCATGGTTACTTTACTGAAAGTGATTTACAGATTCAAAACCCCTATCAAAATTCTAACACCATTCTTTACAGAACTAGGAAAAAAACACCTTAAAACTTATATAGAAGTACACCAAAAAAGCCCTAAGCAGTCCTAAGCATAAAAAAGAATGCTGGATACATGAGAATATCTGATCTGGAACTATAATACTGAACCAGAGTAACAAAACCAGTATGATGCTGGAACACAAACTGACATACAGATCAATGGAATAGAATGCAGGACTCAGAAGTAAACCCACGCAGCTACAGTCAGATGTCAGGAACATACATTAGAAAAAAAGACAGCCTCTTCAACAAATAGCTAAGCAAACAGAATATTCACACATTAGAAAAGTCTGGGATGAGACCTATATATCTTGCCCTCACAAAAATCAATGAAAAATTGATCAAAATCCTTAATATAAGATCTGAAACTTGGAACTTGGGGGGATTTCTTAGTGGTTAAGGGCACTAGCTGTTCATGCAGAGGACCCAGGTTCAGTTCCCAGCACCTACATGGCAATTACTAACAACCATCTGCACATCAGGTTTCAAGGGATCCAATGCACTCTTCTGACCTCTGTGGGCATTGTGTGCATGAGTATACTTACACACATGCAGACAAAATTCTCATGCACATAAAATAAAAATAAATAAATTTTTGATTTTTAAAACCTGAAACCCTGAAAATATAAGTAATGCTCTGAAAGATATAGGTATAAGAAAAGACTTTATGGAACTGCATTAGTAGTGCAGAAATAATTCAAAGAATTGACAAATAAGAGTGCATGAAACTTAAAAAATTTCTGGGCTTGGTGGCACATGTCTCTAATCCCAGCACTTGGGAGGCAAAGGCAGGATCTCTATGAATTCAAAACCTTTATACATATAATCCGTGAAATTTTATTCAGCTGTAAAAAAGAATGGAATTATAACAGGAAATCATGTTAAGCAAAATAAGCAGAATCAGGCAGATATTTCACACTTTCAGGTACAGAATCTAGATTTAACTTTTATATAATATATTTACACATAAATTGAGTTGTTATATATGTAGGACATGGAAGTGGAAAGCAATTATAAGAGGGTCAGGAGAGGGCTAAAGTGAGGGGACAAGAGACAATAAGTGTGTGTGTGTGTGTGTGTGTGTGTGTGTGTGTGTGTTAAAAGGAAAAGGAGTGGGAGACAAGGAGAGTAGTGGGAGTGTGAAATGAGGGTAAACCAGTTCTCGCTGGAGCTTGGGGAAGGAAGTGACTCTTTTGGGCTGTGAGGGGAAAGCCTGCGCCAGGTGCGCTGTCAGCATGGTAAAAGGAGACCCCAACAAGCCTGGAGCCAGATGTCCCCCTACGCTTTCTTAGTGCAGACCTGCCTGGAGGAGCACAAGAAGCACCCCAACTCCTTGGTCAACTTCGCTGAGTTCTCCAAGAAGTGCTCAGTGAGATGGAAGACCATGTCTGCAAAGGAGAAATCGAAGTTTGAAGACATGGCCAAGTGACAAAGCTCGTTATGACAGGGAGATGAACATTACGTTTCTCCCAAAGGGGATAAGAAAGGAAAGAAAAAAGACCCCAACGCTCCCAAAAGACCACCATCTGCCTTCCTCCTGTTTTGCTCGGAGCATCGTCCAAAGATCAAGAGTGAACAGCCAGGCCTGTCTATCCAAGATACTGCAAAGAAATTGAGTGAGATGTGGTCTGAACAGTCAGCCAAAGATAAACAGCCGCCTGATGAGCAGAAAGGTGCCAAACTATAGGAAAAGTACGAAAAGGATACTGCTGCCTACCGTGCCAAGGGCAAGAGTGACGCAGGAAAGAAGGGTCCTGGTAGGCCAAGAGGCTCAGGCTTGGAGAAGAATGATCCAGAGGATGAGGAAGAGGAGGAGGAGGAGGAGGAGGAGGAGGAGGAGGAGGAGGAGGAGGGAAGGGGGAGGAAAAGAGGGACAGAAAGGGTGAGGGAAAGAGGGAGGGACCGAAATAAAGTAGGGGGCGACAATAGGAGACGGGGAGGGAGACGGAGGATGGGGAGAGGAGACGAGAGGAGGAACGATGAAGGATGGGGTGAGGGGGAGGAGCGGCGAGAAGGGTAGGGGATGGGAGAGGGGAGGGAGGGGGAGGGGAGAGGAGGATGAAGTCAATAAGTTCTTCCTAAACTAGGATTGAGGGGGGGAGAGGAGGAGAGGGATGGGGAGGGGAAGGAGGGAGAGGGGAGGGGGAGGGGGATGAAGTCAATAAGTTCTTCCTAGCTAGGATTGAACTACTCTTGAGTCAGTTGTGGGACAGCCTGGGAGTGTTTTGTCACATTGTCCTCCAGCCAATATCAACATAAACTGAGAAAAGAAGGGAGGGAATGGCCGGGCGTGGTGGCGCACGCCTTTAATCCTAGCACTTGGGAGGCAGAGGCAGGCGGATCTTTGAGAGTTCAAGGCCAGCCTGGACTACAGAGTAAGTTCCAGACAGCTGGGTGCTACAGGAGACCCTGTTTGAAAACCACACAAAAGAAAAAAAAAAAAAAAAAGAAGAGAGGGAATAGAGTACAGGAAGAAACAACCAATTCTTGTACTTCTCCAGGCAACTATGCCCATAGCACCTAAATTTAATTGCAAAAAAATATTAATTCTAAGCATACAAAGCATGCTAAGTATACTAAGAATTTTTAAATGTCTAAAACTAAATAAAATCCCTGGATTTTAATTTTCATTACACCTTATTCATTTGTGTGTGTGTGTGTGTGCGCACGCGCACACGTGCTTGCACGCACGCCCATGAGTGCTTTCATATGTATGTGTGCACATGAGTGCTTTCATGTGTATGTGTGGAGACACGTGCTTGCCACAGCACATGTGTGAAGGTCTTTAGACTCACGGACAAACGCCTTTACCACTAAGCCATCTTACTGGCCCGAGTCCTTAATTGTTTTTTATCGTCATATGGTGTTCCGTTAATGTTATTCTGATTTTTTTCATATTTTCTAGAGAATAATGACAAATTTAAAACTTAGAGGCACCTATTTTATTAAAAGCAATGCTTCTTACACATTTCATGATATTCGACCTTCAAATTAACTTGCTATTGATATGTCTAATAGTACATATATGCTAGTATGTTTATATACACATAGCACCATAGTATACTACCATGTATAACACACAGCGGGAGAGGGAGAGATAAGAGGCACAGATATATACTAGTCTTCTATCTAGGGGAGCCTGTCTCCACTATTACCTCACTAATCAACCATCCACATTATTGCCAAAGTTATCTAGTTACCTCACATTTGCTTTGGAGAGCATACCATGGCTTCCCATTGGCTGCCAAGGAAAGAAAATGCTTACAAAGCCTCTCTGTAAAATGAGGGGTTTAATTCCATTAGTTCTCAATCCTTTGCACCTCTGACAGGCTGGGGATCTGTGCTTCCTGATGAATGTTGACCAAATCATTTTCAATTCCTACACAGCCTTATGAGAGTAAACATAGGAGTCTGGAATATGGAATGTTTTAAAACCAAGTCCTTAAATTTTAATATTTTCTTTAGATTGATTTAAATCTTGGCTGTGTTTATATTATTTACTTTTATGTTTAATCTGTTTTTAAAAGCAAAATAAACAAACTCATCCCCCAGACAACTTTCATTTGTATTTGTTTGTGGAACAGGCCAAACTTACGAACATTTTTCCAAACATGGAAAGCAGTATTCATCCATTGGACTACTTCCAGTAAACTGAGAAAGCATAATTCACTTAATTCCTTAGAAAGTGCTGAATAATTTTGCATACTCTGTATTTATAGTGTAACAGAAGTTGTGCTGCTTAATTGGCATCCTCCTAGGCTTCTGCATAAATGTCCCATTACTTACTATACACAGAGTAAACTCTAGATACAACATGATTATCATATTCAGAGAAACTCAGAGAAAATAATTCCTTCCTTTATTTTTGAGTTACTTTTTTAAAGATCATATTCTTTTCATTGTAGAAACAGAAGTTCACATGTACATATGTACACCTATGTTTATATTATAGATGTTGATTATAAAATTATATGCTAGGAACTTTTTTCAAAACTTGAAATGCAGCAAGAAATGACATTTCCCAACATATTGGGTTTACCACTTATCCATAACTCTAACACATTTTTAACGTATGTAACAATGGACACTTGAATTCTATAAAATTAAATTATAAACAGTACTCTTAATGTCCCTCTGACATTACTCATGTTCAGGAAGACAGACTCATAAAATTCACAGGAACAAGGCATTTGAGACTGAGTCTGGTTTTGAACCCAGTTGTGTGGTTGTAGAGAAATCACTATTACCAGGGCTCCAACTACCTCCTTGGCAAAGTGCAGAGACTATCGACTTTCTCAAATAGTCCTGTCAGAATTGCACTAGGTGCTATGTAGAAGGGCCAGGTGGCAGCCCTTTCCTTCCTTCTCTTACCTTCACTCACACTGGAGACAGCTCACAATAAAGCTCAAAGTTCTGTGGAGGAGCCAGAGGCTTGGGTGCCTCTAATGCATGTGCTTCCCTGTACCCTAAACAGGTACAGGTGAGAAGGACTGCTTAAGTGTTGACCCATGCTACTGAAAAATATGATTCCAAACTTTGTTTCAGAATTCACCTCAGTAAAATAATATTGCTAAGTGATCATTAAATATTATTTTGAGCAAAACCAAACCATAATCTATGGTGTACATCCACGTTTGAAATCCTTTTTCTACACTAATAAATACTCTCCCCATTCCAAGGCAGGTAAAACTTCCCAGCTGGGATGCCTTGTGTCTGGGCACCCTGGTGTTACCTTTTCCCTCAGCGTGGCTTCCCCACCCTCACTCCAGACTGTCTGAAATTCCTCACCAACCATGGGGAAGTGGAATTCTGCATTTAAAAAAAGATGAGAACTCTTGGTTTCTGTGACCCAAGAAACCTGCCTTCTTATTTGCCTCCAAGAACTTGTAGTTTCCTTCTAAATGTGTGCATTAGAGGATGAACTTTCCTTTGTGTGTAAAACACATTGCACACGGATGGTAGGAAGCCTCCATATGAATGATAGAGAATAAGGTAAGTCTCCTCACAGGAGCAATTTATAAGATTCAAAGCAACAACAAAAGGGAAGATTATTAAACTGCTTCATCACGATGCTGTAGCTTTTTTGACCCCAGAGTGTCAAGAGAGCATACTTAGGGATATGTGAGAAGTTAGCTTTCAATGTCCAGGGAGACTCATCCCTGTAAACCTGGGTAAAGGAAAGGCAGCAGAATGGGTCAGTAAGTTAAATCTTTCAGCTGGGGCCCTGCCTTCTCCTGAACCAAATAGGACTACTCATCTACATGGGACTCATTATGGCCATAAATATAATGAATCATATACCTTAAGTGTTTGTAAGCATATTAAAAAATATATGTGGTGGAGGTGACAGTGCCTATAGAGTCTGTATAGAACATGTGAAGATGAACAATTTTGAAAAAAAATCAACATATAATTATGCAAATATCTGAGATCATATTGTCTTGCCTTTTTTCAAAAAAGTATTAATATTGAGGCATTTATTCAAATGCTAGATAACAACATGAAAGTAACGGCACCTTCCTATTTATTTGCTTCTCACTACATGCTTAACGAGAATGGATCTGCTATCTCAAAGTGGTCTTAAGAGACCACACTTGGAAATGCAACACCAATCCACCTCTTTGTTTATACTTCACATTATTTCCCTTCAAACTAGAACTATGCCAGGTTTGTAAAGCTTAATTCTAATGCAGGTTTCACCATGGTCTTCTAGAAAAGCTCTATTAAACTTCAAAGCTTAATGGCTTCATAGGTCCAACATGTATTTTTTTTTAATTTTATTTATTTTTGTATGTGTATGAATGTACTGTCTGCATGTAGGTTTGTGCACCCATGTCGTGCAATGCCACGGAGGTCAGAAGAGGGTCTCAGATTCCCCTGGAACTGGAGTTCTCCTGGAATTGGAGTTACAGACGGTTCTTAGCTGCCATGTGGGTACTGGGGATTGAAGCCAGGTCCTCTGCAAGAGCAGTCGGTGCTCTTAATCGCTAGGCTATCTGAGCAGTCGGTGCTCTTAACCACTAGGCTATCTCTCCAGCCCCCAGCATGTATTCTTTAAAACTAAAAAAGTTCTAAAATTCCTAAATCTGTTATTTATTTATTTATTTATTTATTTATTTATTTATTTATTTTATTTGTCTTTTTGAGACAGGTTCTCACTGTAGAACCAGCGGAGGAACTCACTGTGTAGACCAGGCTGGCCTTCAACTCACAGAAATCTTCCTGCCTCTGCCTCCCCAGTGCTAGGACTAAAGGCATGCACCACCACACTCAGCTTTAATATGTACCTTATTTTTTATAGCTTTGTCTGTAAATTGTAGAAAAGTCTAGAAGAAAGGCTTCTTAATTTTGATTTTCAAGAAAAGTGATCTCTATACGTTGAATAGGGTGTGCAGCTGCTTTTTAGTTTGTGTGAAACAGTATTATCTTTATTTCTTTAGTTTAAAGGGCACAAGAAATACTCCATAAATATCTTCAGAGATCACAGAACTCAGTCTAAGTGAGACTAGAATACAATCTTCAGGAATCCATGGGGAGGGGAGAGGAAACCACAAAAGACACACCCATGAACTCAGTCCATTGATACCCATCATCACGCCTGCTTAGATACAGGGCATGGGCTTCCTGACCATAGAAAGTCCCTCTGAAATGGAGGGTTATTGAGATGGAGGATTTTAAAAACTCAGTGACAGTGTTCTCAGATACCATTAAGCCATTTTTCCTTAGTCATTCTAGGAATGATTGGTTTGCTTGCTTCATGCATTTTCCCTTGGTTGGTAACTTTAACTGTGATGTTAAACTCTGGCTAGTGTACTTGATTGGTAATTTTAATTGTGATACTAAACTCTGATTGGCTGCTGTACTTATAAATTACCCTGTAACCCGCACCTCGTGGCCACACTCTTCCCAAGTTGAGTGTTGGCCCCGCATCCTAATTAAATTAAACCCTCCCTTAAAATTCCACGTGGTTAAGTGAGTGGTCTCTCCACTGCAACTTTATAACAATTTGAGGGGGACCCCTGGACCCCTAACATAATACCTCCACTGAGCTTATATAATTCTAAAATAACACTGTGCATTAAATATCCTTAGAGTGATAGTTTGTAAACTATTGCTGAGCATTTAGTTCTGAGAAAATATTCTGGGTGTGAAGGGATGCAAGAAGAAAGAAAACAATATCGTATGTAGCAGAAGAGCACTACTACAGAAAAATATGATGCATAGAAACCAAGATACAGAAAAGACTGTTAGCCTGCTATAGGATGTCCAAGTTCAGTTCATGTCAGTTTGATGAGAAATATGGCAATACATGCTGCTATCTGAGCATCCACCATAAACAGAGGCAGCACTGGTAGTGCTCAAGAGTATCCATTCTGGTTTGGCCCCCAACTAGTTATAGAACTTCATTTAACTCTCTAGGTGCCACAGTATTCTCATCTGTAAAATGGATATTGCATGATTTATTTTACAGATTTTTGTTGGGAATTAAATAAACTTAATTAAATAAACTTTAGGAAGGGTCCCATTTTTAATACTAAGCCTAAGTTTAAAAATACCTGGCTAATGCTGGGAATGATGGCACATCCCTTTAATCCCAGCACTCAACAGACAGAGGCAGGCAGGTCTCTGTGAATAGAGGCCAGCTTGGTCTACATAGTGAGTTCTAGGCCAGCTGGGGCTACAGGGAAACCTTGTCTCCAGGGGAAAAAAAAAAAACTAAAATTGCATAGCTATAATTGATCAAACCATAATTTAAACCTAGTCATTCTTCGTATCAGTAAGTCTTACAGATACTTAAAACAGTTCATCTTGTGTCCGAGATTGTGCCTCTCCAAGCAGTATAAACTCAGAGCTTGTTAAAATGCAAACTTTCATGCAGTATGGTGGCACATTCCTATAATCCATTATTCCCTTGGGACGCTGAGGAAAAGGGATCATTAGTTAGAGGCCAGCCTGGGCTAATAATGAGTTTTAAGGCAATGTACAATACAGAGTGAGCTACTGTCTCAAAAATACTAAAATTAAAAAATGTAAATGTGCTTGCCCTGCCCCCACATCTGTCATTTAAAATGATATTATGCAGGCAACTCTGTGCAGCTATTTTCTTTTTCTGTAGAGGAAATGACAACTTCATCAAGAACCTTAAGGAAAATTCTATGGGAATTGTATAACACTGGGACATATGCTTAGTCAAGCAAGACTGTGGAGAATTTTACCCTGAATATTCTGAAGAAAAGATAGCTGGCATTCTAGGAAGCTGAATTTCTGACTTTTCTCAGTGACTTTGAGAAAATGTCATTTTCACAGGTTTAGTTCTGCCATAAGTAAAAATTAATAACTTCATATTACCATTTTATATCCTACTGAAAGAACACTAAATCTTTTCTTGCTATATGTAAACAAATATGATGCAAAATAAAATATTTAAAAACAAACTAGGTGTGGCACTGTATACTTTCAATCTCAGCAGTCAGCATGGAGAGAACTCTGTGAATTCACGGCCAGCCTGGGCTACATAAGGAGTTCCAGGAGGGCTGCATAGTGACATTCTGTTTTAAAGAAAAAAGGTAGCATGGTAGATTACGTGATAAATATTGGGGGGGGGATTTTAAATTTGGATTAGAAGAGAAAAAACTCACAGTGAGTTTAGGAATATCATTTATAGAAGCTTGAAAGTAGAAACAGAAGCAATATAAAGTCTCTGTATTAATAAATTAATGGCATAAGTTGCTTCCATGAAGGAAGAAAAGAAAACATGATCAGTCCTTCCTCACTTTAGTTTGCTATAGCTGCAAGGTTTTATGAACTGTTAACCCAAGGGCAGGTATGATGGAGCACTCAGACTTCAAACTCACAGACCTGAAGTCCTTTCTAAGTTCCATTCCTTCTGTAAGCCTGCTTGGGTCTGCTGTTGGCTCATCTAGGGAATGCACCAGAAGATTAAACTACACCACATCTTAGGTTCTTCTAAATTCAGTAACTCAGTCCTTCTTAATCAGTCACAACATAGAAGTGAAACCACATCATCTGCCAGCGACAGGTGTAAGAGAAAATATTTGATGGATTTAAAGAGAGGTGCAGGCAGGTGTTGGCTTAGTTATAGCCTATAGGCAAAAAGCTCAAAATAAAATAATCCTCCCAGTTAAAGGTATTCTGATGTCTAATTAAAGCAGGAAATTTTAATAACAAGATTATACATTTTACCTAAGGACAATAAAATCACCTTTATACTACATATATAAATAGGACATCCATTAAGCTATATGTTAACTGTATAAAAAAGTATTATTACTTCAGAGAATAAGTAGGAAGAAAAGAATGGATTTGGGAGCTCACTTCCTACTGCTGGAGATAAGGAAGAGGGAGGTTTTACAGAGCACCACAATCTATTTATTTTATTAACAAGGAAACTACAGAAGAAGGCAGAATCACTACACAGCACTACGGCTTACCAAGGCTCTCTCAGCCTCTTGACACTTTGCCTTCAATGCTGCTAAGGCACAGGTGGGGGCTGTTAGCTTTGAGCTAATGGTTATTTTTTTTTTCTTTTTTTTAATTTAATTTTTATTGATGCTTTGTGCATTTCATACATTTTTTCCAATTCAGTTCAGGCTTATTTGCCTTTCCCTTCCCCCCCACCCCCTCCCCTTCCCTGATCATGCATTTTGCCGTAACTGTCCTGCATCTTTCTCTCCGTTTTTTTTTTTTTTCATTTTTAGCTATAAGTGATAATCCATGAGTACAAGCATCCTTCATGCAAAACCAATCTGCAGGCTGTTGTGCCCAAACCCCTACAACCCCACCATCCAGTGGGGTATAAATTACCTTCTAGCAGTTGTAAGTATTTCTTGTGCACGGCCCCTTGAGCTTTTGTCCAAAGCAGTTGGGAGTGATGCATATTGGAAACAACAACAACAACAACAGAAAGGACTGCATCAAAGAACTGACTGAAACAGTGAACTTCTGCTCAAAACAGTCAACTTCCACATGGAGAATATTGAGAAAGACTGAGAAAGAGATGAAAAGCATGTTTGACAGAATGGATGAGCTCTGGTGGGGTGGGGGGATGGGGGGACACGGGTCTAGATTTGATAAAAAAATATAAATTAACTAATTAATTAAAAATAAATAAATTACCTTCTAGCAAATTGGATTCCCTGGAGAATGGCTAAAACATAGAATTGGTAGTTTTAATGTAAAAAAAGAAAACACTTCTAATTTCCATATGGTTAGAGAGTGAATGTGGAACCAAACAGTCACCAACATCCTTCAAGGATCCCAAAAATCATTTGATTTAGTTACAAGTGTGATATGAATTTGATAGTTAACACTATTCAACTCAGTGTGCTTTTCCCGAGAGAAAAGTCTAGTTGTCCTTGATAGGACATCAGCTGCCCCAAGAAAACACAGTACCCAAGTCCAGTGTGGACCAGTGAGTTTATGAGGGTTACTTACAGTCAGAAAAGTCCCTTCTCCTAATATGGCAGCTGGGGTTGCAGGCGCACCATTGAGGAGACTACACCCAAGGCCAAACTTCCTCATCTGATTTATTCTCCAATTCCCTAAAACCACAGTGCCCAGATGTGTTTATATGAAGCTAGGGCAAGAATGAGGTGTGACTGGATCTCGGATGATGGTCTGAACACCTCCCGCCTCCGTCCAGGATAGCCTCAGTGTCATTACTGGAAACCTGGCTATCACAATACTGGCCTATTTTGTCTTGTTTGGGGTTTTATGTTTTTCTTCTTTGTTTGGATTTTTGAGGACGGGTCTCATTCTGAAGCCCAGGTTGGCTTCAAACTCATGGCAGTCCTCCTGCTTCAGCTGCCTAAAAGTTGGGATTATATGACCCACCATACCTGGCTTGCTCTGCTTACATCATTTACATGGCTCTGGGTCAAAGTCATCGCAGTGATTATGCTTCAAAATAGCAGGTGCTCAGAGCACACCGCAATACCCAGGAAGGGACACTGGAAAGTTAAGACTGTCTCAAGAGATCCCACATCCTGTTTTCTGCTGCAGTAGTTGCACTGGGTATGTTACTTCACAGATTCCACTGGAAGATTTCCTCTCAAAGGGAGAGCACCTTCTCAGGATAAACTCCATTGAGAGGGAATATTGAAGACACGAAGAAACAGGACAATCTACTGTAACGATGAGAAGGAGGTGTGGGAGAAGGAGACTAGTTGAACAATTTGGCAGGCAGTACTTTGGGGACAAGGGTGACCGAAGTTGGTGTTTTTAGAGTAATAGGAAGTCACTGGAAGATTTTATGTGGGAGGAAGACATGTGCGTATCTGCCTTACAAGATGATTCTCTCATAGAAAAAGAATGTTTCAAGTCTCAATAGTATATATGCTTTGTTGTTGAAGCAAATAATATAAATCATCATCCATCATCATCATCAACGTACTGTGGAATGAAAAAAAAACCACTTAGTTCTTTTTTTTTTTTTTTTTTTTTTTTTTTTTTTTGGTCTTTTTTGAGACAGGGTCTCCCTGTAACCCCAGCTGTCCGGGAACTCGCTCTGTAGACCAGGCTCTCCTTGAACTCACAAAGACCCGCCTGCCTCTGCCTCCTAAAGGCGTGCGCCACCATGCCTGGCAAAACCACTCAGCTCTTATCAGCACCTCCTTTGGGTGTACAGAACACAACCAATAGCACTAAGGAGAATGCTCAGAGAAGAGCAGAAAAAGTAACATGAGATTTGTATGGCTCATTTCCCAAAAACAATCTTTTTTTTTAAGTGATGGAAAGGACTGGTGATTGGCAATCATATTGCTTGACATGCAACTGTCACACCATACTTCCTAGCACTACACTGTGAGCTATTTTCATTTCCTTATTTGTTGTCTTATTTACTTTTTGTCATGCTTGCATAGGAACATGTGTCTTTATTAAAGAATGTGTAACACAAGCACAAAATAAAAATGACCAAATAAAGAGCCAAAATCAAAGTTTGATGTGGCATCAAACAGCAAAGAAAGAGTCAAATTGCATGACTAGCAGTTACATAGATTATTTTTTTTTACAATAAAGAAAAATCCTTCAAAAGTGCTAGTGTATATGTATTTTCTATATCGATGGTAAAGATTCTACAAGTCTAAGGGGCTGGAGAGATGGCTTAGCAGTTAAGAGCACTGGTTGCTCTTACAGAAGACCCAGATTCGAATCCCAGCACCCACATAGTAGCTAACAACCATCTGAAACTCCATTTCCAGGGGATCTGATGACCTCCACAGGCATTGTACCACATGTGTGCACTTACATACCTATAGGCAATACACACATACCCATAAAAGGAAAATAATAAATAAAATATTTTTAAAAGATTGTATAAGCCTGACTGATTAGAGATTTGTGATTGTGGAGACCTAAGGTGTTATAGAACCAGAAAGAAACAAATGATCCTATACTATATTTATTTCCTTAATAGCTATTCATTGCCTAGCTCTGGTATGACCTAACATATCTGTGACTATCAAGTGGATCTTTTGGGATGTATTAACTTAATAGAACACCAGCTTCCAAAACCCAGATGCCAAGAAGGTCATCAGATAATATCTGAAACCTACGACAGAGATGTCCCTGATTTCTGTGCTTCCTATCTGATGTTCCTACCAATGTGCCTTGATCGAAAGGAGCCTTGATTTATGACCCTTTGTTTTCTCTAATTCTGAAAACTTCATAAAACTTTTTCTACTTTGGTACATGGTATTTGGAACAACCTTAATCTGTGCTTCCAGGTCACAGCCAGTAACATTTGGCTCAGGATAAATAATCTCTTTGAGGTAAGAGTTGTGCTTTGCATCCACACCCATGTTTCCTTTGCTCAGCCCCCAAATAAATGTGATTATTTAGGAGAATGAGGAGGAAGAATGGAAATGGGAGCTGACAGTGGTGCAGAACCCTCACTCCAACCTGCTGCTGCTTCTGGCATTCTTCAGTAGGAAGGTGCTGGAAAGGAGAACGAACCGCAAGACTTAAATCATCGCTTACTAGAAGCTTTCGTTTTCCATATTGTCAAAATCACTTTGCCTCTTTACACCAGAAAATTTCAGATAAAAAGTTTTCTCTTTTTTATGTGCATGAGTGCTTTGCCTGCATGCACATAAGTACATTTATGTAGCACAATGTCTGTAGAGGTGGTAAGAGGGCATCACGTCCCCTGTAACTGGAGTTACTGAGAGTTGAGTCTTTTTATTTTTTGTATTTTTGAGGTAGGGTCTCTCGGTAGCCCCAACTGGCCTGGAACTCACTATGTAGACCAGGCTGGCCTTGAATTCACAAAGATCTGTCTCTGCCTCCCAAGTGCTGGGATTAAAAGGCATGCACCACCACACCCAGCCCAAGAGTTGAGTCTTTTAAACACAAAATCATAAAGAAAAAATTGGATTGACTTAGTAAAACTTTAATGTTTTATGTTCCATAAGTGAATGGCAAACAAATTTGTTAAAGACATAGCAAATGTAGAAACAGATTATTCCAAGCATAGTAGGAAGTTTTAGTTGATTTTGGTGTTTTGAATTTTGGCAAAAACTTTCATTATATGCTTTTGATACTACTAGACCATCTTTTTTTTTTTTTTTTTTTTTTTGGTCTTTTTGAGACAGGGTCTACCTGTAGCCCCAGCTTTCCTGGAACTCAGTATGTAGACCAGGCTGGCCTTGAACTCAGAGATCCACCTGCCTGTGTCTTCTGAGTGCTGGGATTAAAGGTGTGCGCCACCATGCCCAGCAGCTATACCATCTTTTAAGAGCCTCACAAAATGAATGATACCAAGAATACTTATCCTGGGAGTGTGTGGGAAGAATGAACATTCTTCTCTATTTCAGCCTCAGGGGTGGCGTACCCAGTAGCAAAGGGCTTACACTCATAAGGATCCCACTATTGGTTTAATGCTAGGATGTCATCATGAAATTTCAGACAATTTTGAAAGGGTATTCCTGTATTATCATTTGCAATGAACCCTGAAAATTGTGTACTGACCTATAAACTATCTGCAGACCAATACATCCTGTGCCGAAGAACACCAAGACATTTAAAAGTCTGTAGTTTAGAAGTAGAAGTAAGATTAGTAGTTGAATTATAATCAAAGAAAGTGAAATGTGTAGTGAAGATGAAGCTCCAGAGAGTAAAAGGTTTAAATCAGCATAAACAGAAGAGAAAGCTGTAACGATGAGAACAAACAGAACTGAACACCGACAACTGGGAGGTAAGGCAAAGACAAGTGTGTTACAGGAAAGCCTGGGAATACATTTACATGGAATCATTTGGTTTATATATGGCAATAAGCCAGGCTGGAAAAGCTGGGTAGCTTTGGGTAGAGAAGGGCATTGAACATGCAGCTGATGAGGCTATCAATAATCCAGCTGAGAGGCAGAAGAGAGCCAGTAAGTCACAGTCATGATTTAAGAAGATTAAAGCATATATTCATGGCCATCTCGTCACTTCTCTGGGCTTCCAGTGCCATCCTATGTTAACAAACAATGTATGAGCTTGTTTTGCAGAGTGGCCAGATGGAAAGTGACATCAAAGTTAGTGGCCACCTGTCATTTATTGTATTAGTCAACTTCGCTTGCTCTCACCTCACCAACAAAAGAATCTACTCATTCTGGACACCCAGGGTGCATAAATATTTGGATTGGCTAAACAGGTTACAGAAACTAAGGAGGTTCTGATAATAGTATACCACAATGTTGACTAACATATGCACACACACACACACACACACACACACACACACACACACAGACGACAAATCTTCTAAAACAGCACCAGTAGAAAAGTATTGCTACTTGATCCACTCCTTAAGAATACAAATTTACAGAAACTAAAATCAATATCCTAAGTGCTCATAATTAGATATTTCAGACTAATGACAAGCTCTATTCCACAAATAAGCAGTTAATTGATTACTAGTTGAGATTTTTATTAGGATGCCATCAGAATAGATCAACACTCTTTGTACTTTAAGACTTAAAATAAATATTCATTTTCTATATTTCTCTTCTTCTCTCACCATACACACATGCATATATATATATATATATATAGTCATACATAAATCCTACTTCAATAACTTAACTTCCCTTCAAACTATATTAAACTTCAAGAAAAATTTATATTTCTACCAATCCTCATGTAATCACATTGAGGGAATAGAAAACACTCTGCTGACAGAGAACTATTTTAATATATTATTACTTGATATCAAATTACAATTTTATTGTCCCTTCAGCAGGAACATAACAAAAAGATTTCATGTGGAAATGAAAAATGTATAAAAGATGAAGCAAAAACAAAATTAACAGAAATACCCAAGTAAAGAACATTAAAATTGCATTTTAAGAAACCTCAATAGATATCTGTTAAGATGTATCACTGAAGCAAAATAGGAATTTGACTTGTTAGCTCCATTTTAACCACTTCACAAAATATGAAAATAGAGACATAAAACATTTTAATATTCTAGCCCCAAACACGAAGAGATACACTGCCTTTATTTCACATAATCTGTATATTACTATTGAATAATGTGTCTGTTTTCATAAGAATAAGTACACAACTTGTGTGCATATGTGTGTATGTTTATGTATGTGTATATATGCATACATATGTATACTTGTGTACATATATATATACATGTGTATATTTGCATGTATATGTGTGTAATGCATAGAATGTGTGTATGTGTGGGTATCTGTGTGGGAGTATGTACAAATGTGGTGCATATGCATGTGATGTGTGTATATGTGTGTGTATGATGTGTGCATATGTGAGTATATGAATGTATATAAGTATATATGATGTAATTATGTGTGTTTGTGCTTATGTGTCTCTGTGCGTATATGTCTCTGTGTATATGTACATGTATCTCCGTGTGTGTATATGTTTATGTAGTATATATGTATATGTATGTATGTGTCGGTATGTGTGTATATATGTATGGTATATGTGTGTATGAATGTGTGTATATATGTGCATTGTAAGTGTGTGGTATATGTATGTCTATGCATGTAGTATGCATGTGTTTGGTATATGTGTGTACATGCATATGTCTGTGCTGTTATGTGGATGAAAACCAGTAGTGGCCAGAGGACATAGGATGTCCTCTTCTGCCTCCACCTTATTCCCTTCTAACAGGGTCTCTCACTGATCTGTGGCTCACTGTCTTGGTTAGCCTGGCAGCCAGCAAACCCCAGCAGTACTCTGATCTCTGCCCTGCTCCCACACCCTGGCTTACAGGCACAGGTGCAGCTGGGCCCAGAACTTTGTATGCTCTCATGCTTGTTTAGCAAGCGCTCTCACCCACTGAGCCATCTCCCCAGCCCCCAACACAAAATATTTTTAAAGTCATCAGAATTTTCAAAGTTCTTTTCAATAATAAAATGATATCTATTTCTCTGAAATTTTAAAGGCAGGTGAATAGCAGTGTTTTCCTAAGAAATGAAAAGCAGGTTTTCTCTGCCAATTCTCATCTTATATTGAGTTATTATGATAATCTATGATTCAAAGAAAGGAACTGCAACATAAAATGTATTGAACTGAGGAAATTAAACTCAGGATTAAAGGATAATAAGCTGCCTTGCAGAGCTTTTCTTCCTTACTTGTCTGACCTTTCCTATGGAAACTCACCCGAGACCACTGTCTGGCACTGGGGTCTGCTCATAGAAGCATCACAAGCATATTGACTAATAAATATCCAGAATAACTAAATATTCTTTTCTGCTCAAGTTCTCTGTTTCTCTGAGCTACATTTCTCTAGGAGAACTCTGCGTGGCTGAGCATATGTGCTAAAATTTGCAAGTTCTGACTTAGCCACATATTCTGAGAACCAGCAGCAGAAATATAATGAAGGCCACCCAAAGTTTGGCCCCTCCACAAATTGGTAGGCTATTAAGACTGAGATAAAGGCACAAAAAGCTTGCATTTCAAAATGACAATAAAAGCTTTCAAAAGGAGAAAAGAAAGTGTCCTACCTTTTTAAAAATTCCATATACTCGGTATGCTTGATGAGTCCTGTCCTCATCATTATTGTTTGAAAACATTGTCGATCAATGGCCCAGAGTTTCACATTTACAAGAGCTGGAGAAAGGGAAAACAAAGCAATCAGGGAAAAATTAATTAGAGAATTTCACCTGTGAACAAACCCCATGAAGGAGATGAGTTATTCATGAGCAGTATGAAAATGATTAACCTTTTAGACACATTTAAAGCTAATATCGCTCAGCCATCCTGTTTCATCAAAATGTCAGCTGTGCTTATAGGCAATATGCAGTTCATAGTTTTCCACCCTGGTATAATTGTCTACTAAGAAGGTTCCTGGTGCTCTTATGTCTCTGAAGGGATGAGAGGATGCAGTAAAGACTCTGTGTGAAGGAAACAGCATGGAGGCTCAGAAGAAAGAATTCTCCCTGGTAACTACCTAGAATATTAATGACTCACATAACCACATTTTAATTAGGAAAGGGTACAAGCAAAATAATTAATTTTCAGAATAGGAGGGAATTTGATATAACAGAAATAATAATTACAGAATAATTTCTACACAAAGCTTGTTTAACAAATTGTAACCTGTGCCCAAACTATGTAGAAGTTTTATTAGATATGTTTACTGAATTTTAATTTTCACTCTTACATGACTCTATCTTCAGCTAAGCATAATTAAATGTTGAAGCGAAATATCTCAGAATTATTAAGCATACCACTCACTAACAGTCAAGCTTAAGAAGAAAATGGCTGTGGCAAGAATGTTCTTTATATTCATATTATAAAATGCACAGAAAGCTTAAAAAGAACAAAGTGGCAGCTATTATAAGATGTAATGCAACAATATATCATGTTAAGCTTATGTCTTAAAAGATGAACAAATGAAAATCTTGATCCTGGAACCTGTGTGGTAAGTATAAGAAAGGTTTATTATGACTCTGCTTTCATTTATATCTTCAAAATTCCATAACAGAAAGCACATTAAGTTAGCATGATAACTTTAAAAAAGTCAAATCGTATGCCATACTTAGAGGGCACAGTAAAGGAAAATAGAGATGGTACTGAGTGGAATACCATAGAGTTAGTTCAACTAACCAGCATAGAAAAATGAAGAAATGAAATTCTCCGTTCTTCAAAGTTCTCAGGCTTAAACCCAGTGAACAGGATTGGGAACAAGAGAGAAGAAATGTTTCCAAAGTAATTAGGAGACCTGAGAGCCCAAGGGACAGGGCGAGCTGCACAAAAGGAAGGTGAGGACATGATACATAGACTATTACACTCCAGAGTGAACTCAATTTCTGAATTTTACTAAGTAATGTTTACAAAGGTACTTGAGGCTGAGATACTAGTACATGGCTTCTCCCTTGACTGGTTAATGGTAAAAAAAAAAAAATATGCTCAGTTTAAGAGAAAAGAACAAGGCAGCAGGAATTGATGTATGCATGGCTCCCTTCCAAGTATCTGTAAAATGACACTTCATCAAAACCAGAGCCATCACCTCACCGCCATTCTCCAGCCACCCGGCAGCTCTTTGGATGACTCCAGGCTTGCTTCCAGAATGCCCACTTAACTGAGACACACCATAAGACTAGGGGATATCAAAATGAAGAACTGGAACACAAGAAAACGTGACTTGGAAGTAGGACTGGAGATGGGACCACAAGAAAAGATAGAGCCTAAGCCGAAAGGGAGGTGGCTGACTGGTGCCTGAGTGAGAGAAGAACCAAAGCCCAGAGAGAAATGAGCTCACAAGACCTGCAGAAAATGCAGAGGACAGATAGCAGAGATTGGGTCCAGTTGCTGCATTATGGGAGACTTGAGTGGATCCAGGACTCTGGATTATGGTCTTTCCAAGTCGGAAAAAAAAAAAAAAAAAACTTGATGAACAAGAGAAAGCTATTAGAGATCTTAAAGTGACAAAATGAGGAGATCCGGAATTTCCCAGGCCTGCCTGAAGCACAGGTAGGAGCTGGGTGCTTCAGCCAGGCGGATTGTTTGGTTTGATTCAATTGTCTTTGGTTTAATTCAATTGTTTTGTGTGGCTGTGGGGGTGGAGTTGTCCTCCTAGCTGGTATAAAAGGTGGGCCTGTTGCCACTGTGAGACTTGAGATCAGGAATTTCCCAGGACTACCTGAAGCACAGAGTACCTAGGCGCTGGCTAAACAGGAATCACACACACACACACACACACACACACACACACACACACACCCCAACTGGGATTGCCGAATTTGTATTTGTGGAGGTTTCTTCTGTGTCCCAGTAGGTCAATTTTGGAGAATGTTCTGTGGGGTGCTGAGTAGAAAGTGTATTCTCTGGTATTAGGGTGGAATATTTGGTAGATGTCTGTGAGGTCCATTTGGTGTATCATATCATTCAGTTCAGATGTTTCTCTGTTTATTCTTTGTCCAGTTGACCTGTCCAAAGGGCTCAGTGGGGTATTGAAGTCCCCTACTATGAGTGTACTGGGGTTAATCTGTGCCTTGTGGTCCTGGAGAATTGTCTTTATAAAGTTTGATGCACCAGAGTTTGGGGCATATTTATTCATAATTGTGAAATCTTCATGGTGAATTGTTCCTTTGATAAAAATGTAATGGCTTTCTTTGTCTCTTCTGATTTCTTTTACTTTGAAGCCTATTTTGTCTGATATAAAAATAGCAACACCTGCTTTCTTTTTGGTACCATTTGCTTGGAATATTTTTTTCCATCCTTTCACTTTAAGATGATTCCTATCCTTGAAGGTAAGGTGGGTTTCTTGTAGACAGCATATAGATGGGCTCTGTTTCCTAATCCAATCTCCCAGTCTATGTCCTTTGACTGGGGAGTTTAGTCCATTAATATTTAAGGTTATAACTGATAGACTTGTGTTGGTTCCTTTCACCTTATTATCCATTTGTGGTTTTGGTCTAGGTTTCTACTTCTTCAGTTATGCTTTTATTAATTTATCTTTCTAGGTGCCTGGGGATAGTTGCTCCTTTCTTCTGACCTTTGAATTGCTTCAACTATTCTTTGAAGGGTTGGTTTTCTGGACATGTATTCTTTCATCTTGTTTATGTCATGGAAGGTTTTTCTCTCTCCTTCAACTATAATGGACATTTTTGCTGGGTATAGTAACCTGGGTTGGCGTCTATAGTCCTTTAACACTGGGAATGCTTTGCTCCACATTCTCCTTGCTTTCATAGTTTGCACTGAGAAGTCAGTTGTATTCTGATAGGTTTCCCCTTATAGGTCACTTGTTATTTTTCTCTTGTGGCTTTCAGAATTTTGTCTTTGTTTTGGGTGTCTAGCATTTTACCTATGATACGGCGTGGAGAGTTTCTTTTCTGGTCTTGTCTGTTTGGAATTCTATATGCTTCTTGCATTTGTATTTGTTTGTCTTTTATTAGTTTGGGGAAATTTTCATCTATTATTCTGTTGGAGATCTGATCAATACCATTCTCTTGGGATTCTTCTCCTTCCTCTATTCCTGTGATGCAGAGGTTTGATCTTTTCATAGTGTGACAGAGTTCCTAGTTGTTCCACTTTTGTGTATTTTTAAATTTTTCATAATCTTTACTTGAGGTTTTTAGTTGTTCTGTGTTATCTTCCAGGTCTGATATTCTTTGTTCTGCTTCCTCCATTCTGCTTCCGAGGCTTTTTCCATTCCTTTCCTCTTGATTGGATGAGTGTTTGATTTCCTTTTTCATTTCATCTTCTGATTTCTTTAGTATTTCCACTTCCTTTTGGAGCTTCTCAATCTCTCCTTGTAGCTCTTTGCTTTGCTGGTTGGTTTCCTTGTCTTTTTCAACATGGGGTCTTTTCAGTATTTCCACTCCCTTCTGGAGTTTGTCATTCTCTCTCCCTAGGTCCTTCTTGAGTTTTTCATTCTCTTTTCTTAGTTCACTGACTTGTTCTTTATAGTCTGTGATTTCTTTGAGTATGTCCACAATTTTACTTCTAATATCTGTGTCCTGGCCATCCCCAGAGAGATCCCATTGTAGGAATCTTCCACAGGGTTGGAGCTTAGTGTGGAATTATCCTGCACCTTTCCCATGTTGTCCCTTTGTTGTGTCCCTGGCATGTGGGTTTCTCTTTGCCTGTATTCCAATGCGAATCCCAAATGTCTCTTCACTGTGTTGAAGGCTTGCTTTGCTTGCTTCCTTCAGATGCCTTTGTTGTTTGATTGACTTGTTTTTCTCCTTTTCTCCTTGCTTATGGAGTGTTGACTTCTCTAAGCTTTAGGCTTTCTATTGGAAGTCTAACTCACTCTTCCCTTTCTGTTCTGAAGTTTCTCCAAAGAATCCACTTGGACAATCCTTCGGCAATCCCAAAAAAGACCAAAAAAAAAAAAAAAAAGGGAAATAGCACAACAGACAATGAAAAGATCCAGAAAATCATATGGGAATACTTCAAAAACCTATACTAAGTTTGAAAACCTACAAGAAATGGATGAATATCTGAAATCCTGGGAATCACCAAAGCTCAACCAAGAAGAGATCGACAGCCTAAACAGACCAATAGTACAGGAAGAAATCGAAGATGTAATAAGTAGCCTCCCAACCAAAAAATGCCCAGGCCCGGATGGTTTCACGGCAGAATTCTATAAAATATTTCGAAAAGACTTACAACCATTACTACTTAAATTGTTTAGAAGGATACAAATGGAGGGACTTCTCCCAAATTCCTTCTATGAAGCCAGCATTACGCTACTACCAAAACCAGGGAAAGATACAACCAAAAAGGAGAACTATAGACCCATCTCCCTAATGAACACAGATGCCAAAATTCTAAACAGGATTCTGGCAAATCGCATACAGACTCACATCAAGAAAATCATCCACCATGACCAAGTTGGATTCATACCAGACATGCAGGGATGGTTCAACATACGAAAATCAATAAACATCATCAAACATATCAATGGACTGAAGGACAAAAACCACGCCATCATCTCAATTGATGCGGAGAAAGCCTTTGACAAAATCCAGCACCCTTTCATGTTTAAAGTCCTGGAGGGAATTGGTCTGGAGGGATCATTCCTCAATGTAATCAAAGCCATATACAGAAAACCCACAGCCAATATCATCCTAAATGGGGAAATGACAGAAGCATTCCCCTTAAAGGTAGGAACTCGGCAAGGCTGCCCCCTGTCACCACTCCTCTTCAATATAGTGCTAGAAACCCTAGCTAGGGCAATAAGGCAAGAAAAGGAAATTAAAGGAGTTCTAATTGGAAAAGAGGAAGTCAAGCTATCCCTTTTTGCTGATGATATGATTGTCTACCTAAGGGATGCTAAGAACTCCACCAGAAAACTCCTAGAAACGATTAAGAGCTTTGGTAAAGTGGCAGGATACAAAATAAACCTAGAAAAATCAGTAGCCTTTCTGTACACCAACAACAAGCAATTGAAGAAGGACTACAAGGAGACCTTCCCACTCACAATAGCCTCAAAAACAATAAAATACCTAGGAACAAACCTAACCAAAGACACCAAGGATCTCTACAACAAAAATTTTAAACCCCTGAAAAAGGAAATTGAGGAAGACATCAGAAGATGGACAAACCTCCCATGCTCATGGATTGGGAAAATAAATATAGTAAAAATGTCCATCCTACCCAAACTAGTGTACAGATTTAATGCAATCCCAATCAAAATCCCCAAGAGTTTCTTCACAGGCTTGGAAAAAAAAGTCCTTAAATTCATTTGGAAAAACAAAAGACCCCGAATAGCCAAAACAACCCTGAGTGAAAAGAGCTACACAGGGGGGATCTCTATACCAGACTTCAAACTATACTACAGGGCTATAGTCATAAAAACAGCCTGGTACTGGCACAAAAACAGACCTGTTGACCAATGGAACAAAACTGAAGATCCAAACCTGAGCACATACAATTTCAGCCATCTCATATTTGACAAGGGGGCCAAGAAGACACAATGGAGAAAAGACAGCATCTTCAGCAAGTGGTGTTGGCAAAACTGGATCACCACTTGCAGAAGAATGAAATTAAACCCCTACCTCTCACCCTGTACAAAAGTCAGTTCCAAATGGATTAAAGACCTCAATGTGAAACCCCAAACTCTGAAGGCAATAAAAGAAAAAGTTGGCAGCAGCCTACAAGACACAGGCGTAGGAAAATACTTCCTAAATCAGACAGCAGCTGCGCAAGAATTAAGGTCAACAATTGACAGATGGGAACTCATTAAACTCAAAAGCTTCTGTACATCAAAAGAAACAATCAAGGAAGTGAAGAGAAAACCCATAGAGTGGGGGGAAACCTTCACTGCAGATACATCTGACAAACCATTGATTACCAGAGTATATAAACTACTCAAAAAACAAAGAAGAAAACAAAAAAATGACCCACTTAATAGATGGAGCAAAGAGCTGAACAGAGACTTCACAAGTGAGGAATTAGAGATGGCTGAGAAACATCTTAAGGAAAAAAAAAGTGTTCAATGTCGCTAATAATTAAGGAAATACAAATTAAAACCACTTTAAGATATCATCTCACTCCAATAAGACTGGCTAGGATCAAGAAAACAAATGATACCAAGTGCTGGAGAGGTTGTGGGGAAAGGGGAACACTCATCCAGGGATTGTAAACTCATACAGCCATTATGGAAAGCAGTGTAGAGAACCCTGGGAAGACTTGGAATGAACTTGCCACCTGACCCAGCCATACCACTCCTGGGTATGTACCCACAAGACTCATCTTACCACAGAGATACATGTACAGCTACATTTATTGCAGCTCTGTTCACAATAGCAAAGAGTGGGAACCAACCCAAGTGGCCCTCAACTGACAAGTGTATAGAGAAAATGTGGTACATCTACACAATGGAGTTCTATGCAGCAATAAAGAAAGATGACATCATGAACTTTGCAGGTAAATGGTTGGAGCTAGAAGATATCATGCTGAGTGAAGTAACACAGTCCCAGAAAAACAAATGATGAATGGTATCCCTCATCTGTGGATGCTAGCACCAATTACCTAATTGTATGGCAAACTGAGCAACATCAATGTGATCTGAAAACAACTGTGCTCTTATATTGTAGAATCCCTTAAAAGAAAACAAAGAAAAAATAAATAAATAAATAGATAGATAGATAAATAAATAAATAAATAAATAAAGTAAAGGAAACAAAATGAAACAAAGTAAAGGACCATTTAAAAGGATGCACCTTGGGTACAGAAATGTAGTTTTAAATGTTTAGAAGCAATTTTTTAAAAATCCAAATTTGCAAATTCGCCAGGTGTGGTGGCGCTGGCCTTTAATCCTAGCACTTGACAGGAAGAGGCAGGTGGATCTCTGTGAGTTAAAGGCTGGCCTGGTCTACAGAGGGAGTTCCAGGACAGCCAGGTCTCCAGGAAGACCCTGTCTCAAAAAGACCAAAACCAAAAAAATCCAAATTTATTGTTACTAGGTATGGCACATTACATTTCCCCAGCACCAAAGGAAAAACTAGGTTACACCAATGTTGATTTTTTTTATATTTTTTCATTTTATTTTTATTTTGTGTGTGGTATGTGTATGGGTTAGTATGCACATACCAGGGCATGTGTCTGGAAGTCAAATGACAACTTGAAAGAATCAATTCTTTCCTTCCACCATGTAGGTTCTGAGGATCAAGCTCAATTCTTCAAGCTAGTAGCAAACATTTGCACCCTTGAGCTAGCTCCAGTGTTGCCATTTTTTAAAACGAACAACAATAAAAGTAGTTGCAGTTGTCACACACGGACACACACACACACACACACACACACACACACACTGTTTTCAAATACACCCTACCAGATGACTAGAAATGAAATGTCTGAGTGAAATACAGCATGGCTACGGCTTTCTTCTTGCTCTGCAGAAGACAGACACTACATCCACTTTCTTAGCAGTAGCACAGGACATTTCCTTTATAGGCTCTGTGCAACATGACCACAGTGACAGTAGAGAAACACACCTAGGAGGGGTACAGATTGGAGCCAAGCTGTCTATAGACCAGTAGGAGTGCCACCCAATAACAGTGCATAGAAAAGCAAGGCAGAGTAGCAAGAAGAAAGTTCTGGGCAAGGAAAATGTTCTCGTAAGTTGCTATGTACATAGTTTCAAATAGGGAGTGATAAGTATCCCAGGGGTCCACAGCAACTCAGGATCAAGGAAGGAGGGTTGCAAGGAGTGCGAAAGTGAAGGAAACAAGAACAAAGACTTGGCAGTTTGTGTCTGTGAGTCTCTGTGTGTAACTTTGTGTATGTGTCCGTGTATGTCTGTATGTATTTGTACACATGTCTGTGTGTATACATGTCTGCGTGTGTCTTTCTGTGTATATATGAATGTGTGTCTCTGTGTACATGCCTCTATGTGTGTCTCTGTGTATCTGTATGCTTGTGCCTGTATGTATGTGTGTCTCTGTGTGATTTTCTGTGTGTCTGTGTCTGTGTGTGTGTCTGTTCATGTGTTCACTTAGCATATGTTACCAATATTGTGTTCACCCCCTTTCTGTCTATATCATGTTTGCTCAAATAAATGTGTATGTTCTCCCAGAGGCAAATTCCTTTATTATTTATTTCAATTACTCAACCCAGTAGAAATTAGCTTTTCATCTGTTAAGCATTAGGCATATTTCCTGACTAATGAAATTTATGTACATGAAGTTCACCTGTAAAAATCCTCCCATGAGAACATAAGCCTCATTCATCTCTATGTTATAATCAATCCTCCAAACTGATTTTTATCAGATTTCATTATCTGTATAATTTTTATAAAATTACTTCTAAAAATGTGTTCACAGAATTCAATAATTTGTTTACTTGACCTCCTAAAATGTCCCTAAGTGAAACTTCATTTCAGGTAATATTGCTTCATGAGAATGAACCATGGGTTAATGATAGCACAAATTTATCCATGACCTTGAGCAATAAGCAAAATTCTTTTTGCATTTTAAGCCACTGTATATATTAGTCAAGTCAGCATTTTATAGGTAGGCAAGCATGACCAATAATCACCTGCCTTGTTATTAAAAGTGTAGATATATTAGAGTTGTGATTAATATCTTGCTCAAGAAGCCTTCAGGAGTGGAAGTCTATTGCTCCCTTAACTTAAAGAGACCATTCAAACAAATCTTTTCATTTTTCTTTGATTTTGAGTGTTTTATTAATCTCTGTGGGAAGCAAGCCCTTTACAAATGAAGTTCCTGTGAGTCTCATATTTACGACTAAGGTTAAGCTGTTAAGTTTAAAGGGCATAAAGCAGACACGGTGTGGAAACATGATCTTCCTTTCTGCCCAAGCGAGCATCTAAAAGTCTTTTGCTGGGGCATGGCATTGTCTTGCATTAAGGTTACCTTCCAGTCAGGGGGAAGCATATAAACTCCCTTACTCTGAGATGTCTATTGCACAAGAAGAATGGGAACGCCTTCTACATAGGAGAAAACTGGTTCTCACTTAGAGGAAACCAAGATTTCAGAGGATGTAGCTATGACATTGTGCTAGACTAAGTTCACAAAACTGGTTTAGCTAGAATTCATGTGCTGTCCAATTCAAATTAGGACACTGAGAAAGCATGTGAGCACAAAGCACTGGCAGACTCAAATATTTCCTCAACTCATATTTATCTCACACCAGTATGGCAGACATTGACTCTAGATATGGGAGCAAAACACAAGACTAACTCACAGTCCCTGTCCTCAAGAAGCTTACTGTCTGTTACACAGTCCCTGTCCTCTAGAAGCTTACTATCTGTTACACAGTCCCTGTCCTCTAGAAGCTTACTATCTGTTACACAGTCCCTGTCCTCAAGAAGCTTACTATCGGTTACACAGGCTCATAAACTGCAGTCTGACAAGCTTGGCCAGTGGCCCATTTTCTGCAGTCTGCTGGCAGAAATGGATTTTACACTTTTAAAGGGTTGAAATTTTTTTAAACAGAAGCATATTTTATGACACATTAAAATTATGTGAAACAAAATGCAATGTCCATAAAAATCTTGGTACCCACCCATGCCCATTCATTTACATATTGTCTGTGGCTGAACTGAGTAACTGTGACAGAGAACATATGGATCCCAAAGACTAAAACACTTCCCATTGGGCCCTGTAGAGAAAACACCTGATGATTCCTGGTCTAGTACAGGAGGAAAATCAAGACATAAGGTAAGTTTCTAGGCTGGGATACATAGGAAAAGCAACACATACTTTCTGTGCGTGGGGGATGGGGAACTAGAGGCTGACCAAAGCTGGCTTTACAGAAGGGAATCATCTAAGCCAGGGTATTATGGACTGAATGTGTGTATACCCCCAAATTCACCATTTGTAGCTCTAAACACCAAACTGATGGCGTCAGCACCAGCTTAATGCTTCCAAGTCTTCTGTTCAAAGTGTGTGTGTATGTGTGTGTGCACACGCGCGCGTGTGCATATGTGTGTGTGTGTGTGTGTGTGTTTATGTGTCCCTTCCACATACCAGAAAGGGGGGATTGATCAGCATAAAAAATAGAGGAAACCTCAAGGTCTGGGTAGGCTGAAATTCTGGGTAAAATAGGTATTCAGAGGCAAATGAACGTCACAGGAAAGCACAAGCAGTTAGAAGGCAGTTGTTCTTATCTGACTAGCTGTAGAGCTTGAACTAGACTCATAACACACTGAAGATGTATTTAAAGTATAGAGAATTTATTTTAAGTGATTATATTAACCATAGCCCATTGGTACACTGAAGGATGGGACTTGGGAAGAGAGAGGGAAAGAGGAAGGGTGAAGGAAGAGGAAGAGGAAGGAAAGAGGAAGAGGGAGGTCTTGTAATGATCTCGTAGACTCTCAAAATGGCAATGAAGTTGGTCAGTTAAAATGGTATGAAACACAGATATGCTAGAAAAAAGGAGTTGGATCCTAACATACCATTTTTCTAGCCTAGACATATGAATAGAATTAAATAATATGAAATGCATGTTGCATATTATTCAAAAATGAAAGTGACAGAGTATTTTCAAATAATGGCTATATTTTTTATGGCAAGAATTATGCACATTATAAACTAATGTACGTAACGTAATGAGCAAAATCATCTTGTACTTTGTTTGCTTCCATATTATAAGTGTAAAATAGATCTTCAAGTTTTCAGATGGTTTTCTCTGAAGCTTTTAGAAAGAAAATCCCAGACACACCCAGAAACAATATTTTGCCTACTATCTGGATATTGCCTTATCTAGACAAGCTGACATGTAAGATTAACTATCACAATATATTTTAAATATATTTTCACGTTCCAGACACTTGCAGAGAAAATTTTTTGCAGCCTTGCTTATATTCTATATACTTTTAAATCTTCACTGTTTAATATGACAGTTATTAAATACTTGTGATTATTAAGCACTTATAATGAGGTTAGTATAAACTTAAATGTACCCATATATGGAAATCACAACCAAACTTATAACACAGTAGGAAAATATGTTAAATATGAATAATTATATTGGTTACATATTAAACTGATAATATTTTGGAAGCATGTGATTAAATAATAGTATGTCTGGTTCTTATTTTATTTTGTTTTATTTTATTATACTTTTTTTGTTGCTCTTTTTGAAACAGGGTCTCCCTTTAGTCCCAGATGGCCTAAAACTTACTTATAGATCAGGCTGGCCTTGAACTCACAGAAATCTGCCTCCTGAGTGCTGGGATTAAAGGCATGCACACCACTATGTCAAGCCGTCCTGGAACTCACTCTGTAGACCAGGCTGGCCTTGAACTCACAAAGATCCACCTGCCTCTGCCTCCCAAGTGCTAGGATTAAAGGCGTGCGCCACCACGCCCAGCTGCCTTAATACTTTTTAATGGAGTACTGGAAAGCACAGAATTACATACATTGCTCATATTACACTTACTTCTACTGGCCAATGATACTCTAGAATAGCCATGTGCATAAGATAACCATTCTTCACTAACGACTTTTCTTGTTTCCTGGGATGGTACAAAGTAATAATTCTAAATTTACATATATGTACATAAATATTATGTATAAATAAAGTCATTCTTTGTACTTCTTTTTTTCTCTTTTAAAAAAATTTTTTTTATTATTTATTTTTGTATGTGTATGAATGTATTGTCTGCATGCAGGTCTGTGTACCCGTGTCGTGCAATGCCGCGTAGGTCAGAATTCTTATACTTCATTGGAAAAATCACCACAGACCCTCATAGTCTCTATTAAAAATGAACTGAATTTTGTTTCAAGCAATGTTTGAGCATCTTTTTCTACAGTCGAATTTTCTCATAGGGATTTCTTTTCTTTTTTTAATTTAATTTTTTATTTTTGTATGTGTATGAATGTACTGTCTGCTTGTAGGTTTGTGCACCCGTGTCGTGCAATGCCACGGAGGTCAGAAGAGGGTCTCGGATTCACCTGGAACTGGAGTTCTCCTGGAATTGGAGTTACAGATGGTTCTTAGCCGCCATGTGGGTGCTGGGGATCAAACCCGGGTCCTCTGCAAGAGCAGTCGGTGCTCTTAACAGCTAGGCTATCTCTCCAGCCCCTCTCATAGGGATTTCAAAGGGACTTATCTCCTGTGTCAGTCCTTTCTCAGGGAATCATCCCAGATAGTGTGTGGATCCATATACATTGACAAAAAAAGAATAGAAGCACTTGAGGGGTGAGCAGAGAAGGAAGCACAAGGCAGGGTCTTCAACATTAGAGCACACCAGCGCCTATCATAAGATGCTCTAATATGTGGCCAAGGAATTCTAGAAGCTTCCTGCTATACTTCACTTCATGGTGGAATGGATCATCTGTGATCACTCAAAGATAATAGGGTGACAGAATCAGAGGCTTGGAGAAGTCTGAAGCAGGGAGGACTCCATGGAACACACAAATGCTTCTCAACATTATAAGATCATATGTTATTGTTAAGTTCAATCTCAATTGTCGAATCTCCTGAGGCAAAGGCTTGTAATTAGAAAAGGCCTTTTGGGCTGGAGAGATGGCCTAGCGGTTAAGAGCGCCGACCGCTCTTACAGAGGACCCAGGTTCGATCCCCAGCACCCACATGGCAGCCGAGAGCCGTCTGAAACTCCAATTCCAGGAGAACTCCAGTTCCAGGGGAATCCGAGACTCTCTTCTGACCTCCGCGGCATTGCACAACACGAGTGCACAGACTTGCATGCAGACAGTACATTCATACACATACAGAAATAAATAAAATTAATTAAAAAAATTTAAAAAAAGAAAAGGCCTTTTAACATTGCAGCTGGTGCACTCCAATGTCCACTGTGCAAACTGCTTCCCTATTAATTTGAAGAGTATTCTTTAAACATTCTTCCTAGAAAAGTTATATTTTAATGATATATTATGATTAAGCAATTAAATATGTTGATAACAATTTGTTTCCTATATGCAGAGGATGAACTGCAAAATAGGATACTATAGATATGAATAATTATTACTATAAAAAGTAGGAGAAAATTCACCATTAATGTTGTCCTGATATTCTGTATGTGAAAATATGAAGTACACTATGCTGATTTGTAATGAAGCAGGTAGAAATAAAACAGCCCTTTCTTCTAAATTCTGTTTGACTTCATACCTTATGCAATGAAATTTACTGCCCAGATCACAGATATCACGAGCAGGACTAGGTTTGATGGAGCACGTTGTTTTGCTTTGTTTTGTTTTGTTTTGTTTTGGTCTTTTTTGAGACAGGTTCTCTCTGTAGTCCCAGCTGTCCTGGTACTCACTAGGTAGACCAGACTGGCCTTGAACTCACAGAGATCCGCCTACCTCTGCCTCCCCAGTGCTGGGATTAAAGGTGTGTGCCACCACGCCCAGCTGGAACACACTTTTAATTCTGGTACTCGGGAGGCAGAGGCAGTTAGATCATTATGAGTTCAAGGCCTGCCTGATCTACATAATATGTTCCAGGACATTTAGGGCTACAGGGAGACCCTGGCTCAAAACAAGAAAAAAAATTAATTTTACATATATATATATATTTTTTAAACACTCAGTAAAGGCCAAGCAGTTACTTTTAAAAACTGTTGGAAAAATTAACATATTGCTCTTTAAGTTGGAATTTACATTTAAAAGTTAAGGACACTGGAAAGCTCACATGGATGATATTTGATGATATATAATAATGATCATTATTTGGGGTATCTCTATTAGAACACTTACTAGATATATTCAATGACCTTTAAGTCTGATTAATATTTGCTTCTGTACGGTATCCTTATTTCCTCTCTATTAATATGGAAATGGAATCTCACAAAGATGAACTTACTGCTCAGGCTACATATATAATAACCATGACTCGCCAAGCATGGTGGTGCACACCTTTAATCCCAGCACTGGGGAGGCAGAGGCAGGCAGATCTCTGTGAGTTCAAGGCCAGCTTGGTCTACAGAGTGAGTTCCAGGCCAGCTGGGGCTACAGGGAAACCCTGTCTCAAAAAGACCAAAAAAAAACTTTAAAAAATTATAAACCATCACAGGCATGCTCAGAGACCCATTTCCAGGTGTCAGTTAACACTAATCATCACATGTAGATAGATGTAACATGCAGGTNGAAGGTTACTATCTGTTACACAGTCCCTGTCCTCTAGAAGCTTACTATCTGTTACACAGTCCCTGTCCTCAGAAGTTACTATCTGTTACACAGTCCCTGTCCTCAAGAAGCTTACTATCTGTTACACAGTCCCTGTCCTCAAGAAGCTTACTATCTGTTACACAGTCCCTGTCCTCAAGAAGCTTACTATCTGTTACACAGTCCCTGTCCTCTAGAAGCTTACTATCTGTTACACAGTCCCTGTCCTCTAGAAGCTTACTATCTGTTACACAGTCCCTGTCCTCTAGAAGCTTACTATCTGTTACACAGTCCCTGTCCTCAAGAAGCTTACTATCTGTTACACAGTCCCTGTCCTCTAGAAGCTTACTATCTGTTACACAGTCCCTGTCCTCTAGAAGCTTACTATCTGTTACACAGTCCCTGTCCTCAAGAAGCTTACTATCTGTTACACAGTCCCTGTCCTCTAGAAGCTTACTATCTGTTACACAGTCCCTGTCCTCTAGAAGCTTACTATCTGTTACACAGTCCCTGTCCTCAAGAAGCTTACTATCTGTTACACAGTCCCTGTCCTCAAGAAGCTTACTATCTGTTACACAGTCCCTGTCCTCTAGAAGCTTACTATCTGTTACACAGTCCCTGTCCTCTAGAAGCTTACTATCTGTTACACAGTCCCTGTCCTCTAGAAGCTTACTATCTGTTACACAGTCCCTGTCCTCTAGAAGCTTACTATCTGTTACACAGTCCCTGTCCTCTAGAAGCTTACTATCTGTTACACAGTCCCTGTCCTCTAGAAGCTTACTATCTGTTACACAGTCCCTGTCCTCAAGAAGCTTACTATCGGTTACACAGGCTCATAAACTGCAGTCTGACAAGCTTGGCCAGTGGCCCATTTTCTGCAGTCTGCTGGCAGAAATGGATTTTACACTTTTAAAGGGTTGAAATTTTTTAAACAGAAGCATTTTAGGACACATTAAAATTTGTGAACAAAATGCAATGTCCATAAAAATCTTGGTACCCACCCATGCCCATTCATTTACATATTGTCGTGGCTGAACTGAGTAACTGTGACAGAGAAACATATGGATCCCAAAGACTAAAACACTTCCCATTGGGCCCTGTAGAGAAAACACCTGATGATTCCTGGTCTAGTACAGGAGGAAAATCAAGACATAAGGTAAGTTTCTAGGCTGGGATACATAGGAAAAGCAACACATACTTTCTGTGCGTGGGGGATGGGGAACTAGAGGCTGACCAAAGCTGGCTTTACAGAAGGGAATCATCTAAGCCAGGGTATTATGGACTGAATGTGTGTATACCCCCAAATTCACCATTTGTAGCTCTAAACACCAAACTGATGGGTAGGCTTGGTCTTTGTTAGTGTGGGCTGGTTGTCAGCATCCAGCTAATGCTTCCCAAGTTTCTGTCATCAAAGCTCGCTTGTGTGCTATGTGTGATGTGGGTCACCCCCGCGTGTGCTTTCTTTTTTTTGTGTGTGTGTTTATGTGTCCCTTCCACATACCAGAAAGGGGGGATTGATCAGCATAAAAAATAGAGGAAACCTCAAGGTCTGGGTAGGCTGAAATTCTGGGTAAAATAGGTATTCAGAGGCAAATGAACGTCACAGGAAAGCACAAGCAGTTAGAAGGCAGTTGTTCTTATCTGACTAGCTGTAGAGCTTGAACTAGACTCATAACACACTGAAGATGTATTTAAAGTATAGAGAATTTATTTTAAGTGATTATATTAACCATAGCCCATTGGTACACTGAAGGATGGGACTTGGGAAGAGAGAGGGAAGGACGGAAGGGTGAAGGAAGAGGAAGGAGAAGGAAAGAGGAAGAGGGAGGTCTTGTAATGATCTCGTTAGACTCTCAAAATGGCAATGAAGTTGGTCAGTTAAAATGGTATGAAACACAGATATGCTAGAAAAAAGGAGTTGGATCCTAACATACCATTTTTCTAGCCTAGACATATGAATAGAATTAAATAATATGAAATGCATGTTGCATATTATTCAAAAATGAAAGTGACAGAGTATTTTCAAATAATGGCTATATTTTTTATGGCAAGAATTATGCACATTATAAACTAATGTACGTAACGTAATGAGCAAAATCATCTTGTACTTTGTTTGCTTCCATATTATAAGTGTAAAATAGATCTTCAAGTTTTCAGATGGTTTTCTCTGAAGCTTTAGAAAGAAAATCCCAGACACACCCAGAAACAATATTTTGCCTACTATCTGGAAATTGCCTTTATCTAGACAAGCTGACATGTAAGATTAACTATCACAATATATTTTAAATATATTTTTCCACGTTCCAGACACTTGCAGAGAAAATTTTTTGCACCTTGCTTATATCTCTATATACTTTTAAATCTTCACTGTTTAATATGACAGTTATTAAATACTTGTGATTATTAAGCACTTATAATGAGGTTAGTATAAACTTAAATGTACCCATATATGGAAATCACAACCAAACTTATAACACAGTAGGAAAATATGTTAAATCATGAATAATTATATTGGTTAACATATTAAACTGATAATATTTTGGAAGCATGTGATTAAATAATAGTATGTCTGGTTCTTATTTTATTTTGATTTTATTTTTATTTTATTATAATTTTTTTTTTTTTGAAACAGGGTCTCCCTTTAGTCCCAGCTGTGCCATCCAAACTTACTTAAATCAGGCTGCCTTGAAACTCACAGAACTCTGCCTCCTGATGTGCTGGGATTAAAGGCATGCACACCACTATGTAAAGCCGTCCTGGACTCACTCTGTAGCCAGGCGTGCCTTGACTCACAAAGATCCACCTGCCTCTGCCTCCACGTGCTAGGATTTAAGGCGTGCGCCCACCACGCCCAGCTGCCTTATACTTTTTAATGGAGTACTGGAAAGCACAGAATTACATACATTGCTCATATTACACTTACTTCTACTGGCCAATGATACTCTAGAATAGCCATGTGCATAAGATAACCATTCTTCACTAACGACTTTTCTTGTTTCCTGGGATGGTACAAAGTAATAATTCTAAATTTACATATATGTACAAAATATTATGTATAAATAAAGTCATTCTTTGTACTTCTTTTTTTCTCTTTTAAAAAATTTTTTTTTATTTATTTTTTTGTATGTGTATGAATGTCTTGTCTGCATGCAGGTCTGTGGTACCCGTGTCGTGCAATGCCGCGTAGTCAGAATTCTTATACTTCATTGGAAAAATCACCACAGACCCTCATAGTCTCTATTAAAAATGAACTGAATTTTGTTTCAAGCAATGTTTGAGCATCTTTTTCTACAGTCGAATTTTCTCATAGGATTTTCTTTTTTTTTTAATTTAATTTTTTATTTTGTATGTGTATGAATGTACTGTCTGCTTGTGGTTTGTGCACCCGTGTCGTGCAATGCCCGAGGTCAGAAGAGGGTCTCGGATTCCACCTGGAACTGGAGTTCTCCTGGAATTGGGAGTTACAGATGGTTCTTAGCCGCCATTGGGTGCTGGGGATCAAAAACCGGGTCCTCTGCAAGAGCAGTCGGTGCTCTTAACAGCTAGGCTATCTCTCCAGCCCCTCCATAGGATTTCAAAGGGACTTATCTCCTGTGTCAGTCCTTTCTCAGGGAATCATCCCAGATAGTGTGTGGATCCATATACATTGACAAAAAAAGAATAGAAGCACTTGAGGGGTGAGCAGAGAAGGAAGCACAAGGCAGGGTCTTCAACATTAGAGCACACCAGCGCCTATCATAAGATGCTCTAATATGTGGCCAAGGAATTCTAGAAGCTTCCTGCTATACTTCACTTCATGGTGGAATGGATCATCTGTGATCACTCAAAGATAATAGGGTGACAGAATCAGAGGCTTGGAGAAGTCTGAAGCAGGGAGGACTCCATGGAACACACAAATGCTTCTCAACATTTGATCATGTTATTGTTAAGTTCAATCTCAATTGTCGAATCTCCTGAGGCAAAGGCTTGTAATTAGAAAAGGCCTTTTGGGCTGGAGAGATCCTACGTAAGAGCGCGGACGGTTATCCGCTAGAGCTATACTCGACCGCGCTTCGAGGACCCACATCCAGGTTCGATCCCCCACACCACATGGCGGCAGAACCACTTAACTCCAAATTCAGACATACATTCAGTTCCAGGGGAATCCGAGAGAGACTCTTCTGACCTCGCCGGCATTGCACAACACAGTTGCACACTTGCATAAGACAAAGTACATCTATACACATACAGCTAAGAAATAATAAAATTAATAAATAAAAAAATTTAAAAAAAAAAAAAAAAAAATGCCTATCGGCCTTTTTCCTTTCTTTTCCTTTTTTTTAACATTCTGTTTTTTTTTTTTTTTTTTTTTAAACATTCTTCCTAGAAAAGTTATATTTTAATGATATATTATGATTAAGCAATTAAATATGTTGATAACAATTTGTTTCCTATATGCAGAGGATGAACTGCAAAATAGGATACTATAGATATGAATAATTATTACTATAAAAAGTAGGAGAAAATTCACCATTAATGTTGTCCTGATATTCTGTATGTGAAAATATGAAGTACACTATGCTGATTTGTAATGAAGCAGGTAGAAATAAAACAGCCCTTTCTTCTAAATCTGTTTGACTTCATACCTTATGCAATGAAATTTACTGCCCAGATCACAGATATCCGAGCCCAGGACTAGGTTTGATGGAGAACGTTGTTTGCTTTGTTTTGTTTTGTTGTTTTTGGTCTTTTTTGAGAAGGGTCTCCTCGAGTGTCCAGCTGTCCTGGTACTCACTAGGTAGACCAGACTGGCCTGAACTCACGAGATCCGCTACTCTGCCTCCCCAGTTGCTGGGATTAAAGGTTGTGTGCCACCAGCCCAGCTGGACACACCTTTAATTTGGTACTCGGAGGCCGAGGCAGTTAGTCATTATGAGTTCAAGGACCTGCCTGTCTACATAATATGTTCAGGGACATTTAGGGCTAGGGAGACCCTGGCTCAACAAGAAAAAAAATTAATTTTCATATATATATATATTTTTTTTAAACACTCAGTAAAGGCCAAGCAGTTACTTTTAAAAACTGTTGGAAAAATTAACATATTGCTCTTTAAGTTGGAATTTACATTTAAAAGTTAAGGACACTGGAAAGCTCACATGGATGATATTTGATGATATATAATAATGATCATTATTTGGGGTATCTCTATTAGAACACTTACTAGATATATTCAATGACCTTTAAGTCTGATTAATATTTGCTTCTGTACGGTATCCTTATTTCCTCTCTATTAATATGGAAATGGAATCTCACAAAGATGAACTTACTGCTCAGGCTACATATATAATAACCATGACTCGCCCAGCATGTGGTTGCACCCCTTTAATCCCCAGCACTGGGGAGGCAGAGGCAGGCCAGATCTCTGATGGTTCAAGGCCCGCTTGGTCTAACAGAGTGAGTTCGCCAGCCGCTGGGGCATACAGGGAAACCCTGTACTCAAAAAGACCAAAAAAAACTTTTTATATCTGTATATATATATAATATAGATATATATAAATATAATATTCATAATATATATATATTATATATAATATATATATATATTATATAATAACCATGACTCAGTTTCACTCTAACTCCAATACCTAGTTCTTTTTACTAATATGTGCCCCTCACATGCTGCTAAGAATTCAGCTTTCCTTCATTATATCTGTCTGGCCTCTATCACCCACCCTATTCATTTTTATTAAAAGCCCCAAACCACAAAAGAATCAAAGAGGAATATAAATCTGATGCAGTAGTTGAGAGGGAAGATTGCTTTAACTTACAGCACAAGTGCCCTGCAAGTTTTAGATTGGTTTCAGATAATGGGATGTTTCCGTGCTATTTTACACTTCCTGACAACTTCCTCCTTCTCCTCCTTGGCTTGGCACTGTTACATCTGGAATGTTCCTCTAACCAGAGTTACCAGGAGCTGCCTTCTGTGTTCAGATGCCCTTCTGGCTAATGCTCAAGAGGCCTTGCACTTCCTTCTACTGCCTCTACTTTATATGCAGGGTCATCTTTTAAAGTCACAGCCATGCAAACTGTCTTGAGTCCAACTGCGGCAATCACTCAGGGCAGCAGGGGTGGTTGTGAATGGAGGCTCAAGTGTGTCAGAGTCCATTTAAGTCACACAGAACGCTATCTGTGGCTCGTTTCTTTTTCACTAAAGCCCATAAGCACCAACATATGCATGCCAGACATGGGTGCCGAGGAAGAACAAGCTCTGGGAATGTGAAATAAGATGTAAGGAATTCCCCAATAATGCTAGACTTTCTCTTTTATAGGCCTTGTTCACAGCAATATACCAAACCAAAATCACCAAGAATATTGTAGCAATCCAGTTCTTTAAAAAAATTGGAAGCCGGGCCTGGTGGCACATGCCTTTAATCTAGTACTCAGGAGGCAGAGGCAAGCACTCTGTGAGTTCAAGGGCAGCCTGGTCTACAGAGTGAGTTCTAGGCCAGCTGGGGCTACGGGAAGACCCTGTCTCAAAAAAGACAAAAAAAAAAGAAAGACCCCCTACAAAAAGTGGTAATCGAGGTTTGAAATTAGCAAGTGCAGATATGGGGTGGGAAAAGGAGAAAAAATAATAACGGGGGTGGCTGGAGATAGCTCATCAGTAACGAGCACCGGCTGCTCTTGCAGAGGACTCATCCCACCCACACATCCCACCTGCTAAAAATCATCTGCAGCTCCAGGTCCAGGGGAACCGACACCCTCTTCTGACCTCTGTGGGCACTGCACTGCGTGGATGCATTTACATACATTCAGGCAATAAACTCATACACATAAAATAAAAATAATATATTTTAAAAAATAGAACTATGGGGCTGGAGAGATGGCCTAGCAGTTGAGAGTGCCGACTGCTCTTGCAGAGGACCCGGGTTCGATCCCCAGCACCCACATGGTGGCTGAGAATTGTCTGTAACTCCAGTTCCAGGAGAACTCCAGTTCCAGGGGAATCTGACACCCTCTTCTGACCTCCGCGGCATTGCATGACACGGGTGCACAGACCTACATGCAGACAGTACATTCATACACATACAAAAAATAAATAAATAAAATTTTAAAAAATAGTAAAAAAATAGAACTATGAAGGCTAACATACTACAAATTTCACTGTGAAAAATATGGAATATAAATATTAAATGAACACTGAAATCATACAGTCACTTTGTGAACTGCTTGTAAAGGAACTAGAAGGAAACAAGCCACTCCATTTTAATGAGGTAAAGCTCCCTAATGTACAATCTAATATTGTCACTCTGCTCAAAAATCAAGTAGTAACACCCTTCTTTACCTTATGTAAAGCTACATCTATTCATCCTTATATTTTATGTGCATTTCCAGACAAAACCAGTGTGGGCTACAGGCAGAGATCCTACTGAACAACAAACAAGAAGAAAAATGAAACGTAGACCTTGCCCTCAGGTAGCATTTTGATTCTACAAGCTAATTTTCATCACATTTCCTCTTTGTTAACACATTAAGCTATTTTATTTTATCATTCCATTTTAAGCTAATAGTCTTAATTGCTCCATTCAAGTTAAATTCGAACCAATCACCAGATAATGTTTAGCAAATTAATGGTCATTTTTTTTCTGATTTGTCAAGGACCAGTAATAAGGACTGATAGAGCAGGGAATTAAGACTCAATTTAAAGACAGAGAATGCCAGCCGGGCGTGGTGGTGCATGCCTTTAATCCTAGCACTTGGGAGGCAGAGGCAGGCAGATCTTTGTGAGTTCAAGGCCAGCCTGGTCTACAGAGTGAGTTCCAGGACAGCTGGGGCTACAGGGAGACCCTGTCTCGAAAAGACAAAAACTAAAATAAAAGTTAAAAAGACAGAGAATGCCAATGGCTGCCTCCCGTGTGAAGAAGTGAATCATGAACTATGGACCTGAATGAGCAGATGATGATAGCTATTCTGAGAAACATCCTTTTGGGGGAGGCAGCATGCCAAAAAGGTGATGTTTAGAGACATGTTCTACATTAGAAAGTCAGATGTGTAGCATCTTCTTCTGCCCAGGCAGCCAGCTGTGGCCAAGAAGAGTGAGTTTAGCTGTACACGATCTACCTTAGACATGTGTGGCATTATGCCAGAACCAACGGGAAGGTTTCCCAGTTCCTTAATACAAATGAGAGAAAAAAAAAAAAAAAAAAAAAAAAAAACAGGCAGGCTGTGGCAGCATACACCTTTAATCCCTTTAATCCCAGCACTCAGAGGCAGAGGCAAGTGGATCTCTTTGAGTTCAGTCCAGCCTGGTCTACATAGTGTGTTTCCAGGCCAGCTAGGGCTATGGGATACCCTGTCTGAAAAATCCAAAAGTTAATTAATTGAAATAAAAACAAATAAAAAAAACCAAAGGGGAAGGTAGAAGAAATTAAGAAAAGACCTTGGTCGCAGTCAACTTCAGAGACTGCTACTGGTGCATCTCTGCTGATATAATTGCAAGAGGTAATCAGAAACCCGATGTTAGACAAGCAGCAAGGATGAGAGTAGCCAAGGTTAAGCTGACATCTAAGACAGCATCAGCAGCTACTACTCAGGCTCCTGCCAAGGCTGCACCTGAGCAAGACAGTGAGAACTGAATGCTTCTGCTCCTAGGACTGTTAGAGCCCTGAGTTAGCCTATCAGATGGCAGGCTGGCCTCGAACTTCTTTGTAGCCAAGGGTGACCTTGAACTTCTGTTCTCTTTCCTCTCCCTACACTGCGATGACAGTTATGTCTACTACCCTGGTTTATTCAGTGCTGGGGGTGAACCCAGGGCACCCACCATGCTAGTTCACTGCTGCCAACTGAGATACCTTCCCAGCCCCAGTCAGATATTTAAATAAGATCCATCTGTACAAATAGCAAAAGGAAGGGGGGAAGAGGCAGAGGACACAGATGTTTAGGGAAAAAAAAGTGATGTCATTTCTTAAACTACAAAAGCACTCCATCCAATACACCATGCATATTTCAAGACTCTGATATAATCAAAAGAAACAAAGGCCTGAGATACACGCTTGAGTTGGAGCCAATAATTGTACATTTAGCAGGTGGGGCCATTTTGCTTTCACTTTGTGGAAGTATATAGCCTTAGGGAATTGTTCTAAGCTTTCATTATTAGTCTCTTATAAGAGTTAGAAAGAAGAATGCATGCTGTTTGGAACTGTTCTCAACTATGAGTGAAATGACAGATGACACCTAAAATACAGTGAGTCATCAATAGCATTTAATATAAATACACAGAAAACAGAGGGCAAATTGAGCTGACCTGAAAAGTGGCAACAAAGAATTCTAGGGCAGTTAAAAAGGAACAGTAGTATAGAGTAGTTACAGAATTGTCTCCCTCACTCAATGGATTAGAAAAGAATCATTCTGGTAAATTGCCACCAGGTTCAGGAAGGCTGTGAGGTTAACAGAGAAAACTAGGGTCAATAATGAGCGTGTGGTAATAAGGTAGCAAAGATCAAAGCACTGCCTTACAGCAGCACAGAGCCCTTGGAGGGAAAGAAATGTGACTTGTTCATCTTTTATTTCCACTTTCTGATACACAATAAAGGGCTAATAAATACTTAATAAACAACCCATACATATTCTTAGTGCTTTGTCTCCCCTCTCTTCGTCTCAGAAAAAAGCCCTTAGTATCATAATAAACAAACCCCGTGTTATTTAATTGATATCAAAGCTCAGAAAATGCAAAATAAAAACTTATTATTAAATAGGTAGTCTGATTCTTTAGGACAGGAAAAGAAGCTACGTGGCCACTGGCTTTAATGAGAGCCTTACTCGGTGAGCTTTTCAACACACCGACGGTCCATATCACAGCAGTGAGGCTCCAAATACATCNAAAAAAAAAAAAAAAAAAAAAAACAGGCAGGCTGTGGCAGCATACACCTTTAATCCCTTTAATCCCAGCACTCAGGAGGCAGAGGCAAGTGGATCTCTTTGAGTTCAAGTCCAGCCTGGTCTACATAGTGTGTTCCAGGCCAGCTAGGGCTATAGGGATACCCTGTCTGAAAAATCCAAAAGTTAATTAATTGAAATAAAGTCAAATAAAATAAGAACCAAAAGGGGAAGGTAGAAGAAATTAAGAAAAGACCTTGGTCGCAGTCAACTTCAGAGACTGCTACTGGTGCATCTCTGCTGATATAATTGCAAGAGGTAATCAGAAACCCGATGTTAGACAAGCAGCAAGGATGAGAGTAGCCAAGGTTAAGCTGACATCTAAGACAGCATCAGCAGCTACTACTCAGGCTCCTGCCAAGGCTGCACCTGAGCAAGACAGTGAGAACTGAATGCTTCTGCTCCTAGGACTGTTAGAGCCCTGAGTTAGCCTATCAGATGGCAGGCTGGCCTCGAACTTTCATGTAGCCAAGGGTGACCTTGAACTTCTGGTTCTCTTTCCTCTCCCTACACTGCGATGACAGTTATGTCTACTACACTAGGTTTATTCAGTGCTGGGGGTTGAACCCAGGGCACCACACATGCTAGTGTAGCACTGTACCAACTGAGATACCTTCCCAGGCCCCAGATCAGATATTTAAATAAAGATCCATCTGTAACAATAGCAAAAGAGAAGGAGGAGGAAGAGGCAGAGGACACAGATGTTTAGGGAAAAAAAAGTGATGTCATTTCTTAACTACAAAAGCACTCCATCCAATACACCATGCATATTTCAAGACTCTGATATAATCAAAAGAAACAAAGGCCTGAGATACACGCTTGAGTTGGAGCCAATAATTGTACATTTAGCAGGTGGGGCCATTTTGCTTTCACTTTGTGGAAGTATATAGCCTTAGGGAATTGTTCTAAGCTTTCATTATTAGTCTCTTATAAGAGTTAGAAAGAAGAATGCATGCTGTTTGGAACTGTTCTCAACTATGAGTGAAATGACAGATGACACCTAAAATACAGTGAGTCATCAATAGCATTTAATATAAATACACAGAAAACAGAGGGCAAATTGAGCTGACCTGAAAAGTGGCAACAAAGAATTCTAGGGCAGTTAAAAAGGAACAGTAGTATAGAGTAGTTACAGAATTGTCTCCCTCACTCAATGGATTAGAAAAGAATCATTCTGGTAAATTGCCACCAGGTTCAGGAAGGCTGTGAGGTTAACAGAGAAAACTAGGGTCAATAATGAGCGTGTGGTAATAAGGTAGCAAAGATCAAAGCACTGCCTTACAGCAGCACAGAGCCCTTGGAGGGAAAGAAATGTGACTTGTTCATCTTTTATTTCCACTTTCTGATACACAATAAAGGGCTAATAAATACTTAATAAACAACCCATACATATTCTTAGTGCTTTGTCTCCCCTCTCTTCGTCTCAGAAAAAAGCCCTTAGTATCATAATAAACAAACCCCGTGTTATTTAATTGATATCAAAGCTCAGAAAATGCAAAATAAAAATTATTATTAAATAGGTAGTCTGATTCTTTAGGACAGGAAAAGAAGCTACGTGGCCACTGGCTTTAATGAGAGCCTTACTCGGTGAGCTTTTCAACACACAGACGGTCCATATCACAGCAGTGAGGCTCCAAATACATCATTTTAGGGCATGATAAACACTTCAATGTCCGGCAAGCTACAGAGATGAGTTTGCTAGTGCCATGATTTCCTGCCTGTTGCCATACTGTGGCCAATTCAAAAACATCAGCTCATGTTTGGTAAATGTCACTGCACATCTGTGCCTAACAGCAGATTTTTGTCCTGAATCTCATTAAGGAAATGGGTTTTGCATCTGTAAGTCCTTTTGTCAGTTGGTTGGCTGCATCCCTAAACACTACGCCAAGATGTTGAGAACATATGCTTTCTTATTTGATGAAATGCAAGTAAATATCTTCAGAAAAAAAATCATACCAATAACTTGCTTACAATTTGAACTACTTGACTTTGACTTAGAAATGTTATTAAAATTCCTTTCAAGGGAAGGTCTTTCCTCTTCCTTGTTATTTCTTATGCCACACTCTTTCTACAAATGGTGCATTTATGCTAGAGGCCATATGTTTGATGTATCCTTAATTAATCTTATTTCTTGGGGAAAAAATAAAGCATTCATATTATACATCTGTCAGTCTCCTGCTGTAGCCCACCGTCAGGGCTCAGTGTGGACATGTTGCAGGAGATTTTTCATTTCCATTGTACATCTCCACTTCACCTCACTTCATTGCCACCTGAAGGCTGGACTCAACAGCCATAATTTGTGAAATCTTTGAGCCTCCACATAAATATGAAATCCAGTGTCTCTGTCTGGGCTCTATTATGGAAGTACATAACAAGACTTATTAAAAGAAGCAGGTATAATACCACCTAGCATTTACTTTCTAGGGGCAAGAAGACTCTGAGATTAAAGTATCCCTTTTAGACTCATCTCTTTAGTAAATTAAATACAGTTTTCTGTTTGGCAGAACTCCAAAAACATCACTCAGAAAAGGAACTCCGTAGACTCTTCTCCATTGACAGTTCATATCAAGACTTATCCAAGGGGCTCAGCCTTACATTTTCAAGACTGTCTGCTTTCACACAGCATAAGAACACCATTTTCCTTTGTGTGGTTTTGTCCTTTGGAAGATGCATAAGGTTACAAAGAAAATTGATCATTTAACAATGATTTTTATTTTTTTTTAACTTTTTTTTTTTTTGGTCTTTATATGTGTATGAATGTACTGTCTGCATGTAGGTTTGTGCACCCATGTCGTGCAATGCCGCGGAGGTCAGAAGAGGGCATCGGATTCCCCTGGAGCTGGAGTTAAAGACGGTTCTCAGCCACCATGTGAGTGCTGGGGATCGAACCCGGGTCCTCTGCAAGAGCAGTGGGTGCTCTTAACCACTAGGCCATCTCTCCAGCCCCAACAATGATTTTTAAATGAGCTTGATCAACAGGCATGCAGTGGCTGGATGAAAAAAACAGCGTCATCCATATTTTACAATTACAGAATTATTTCAGGAGGAAAGAAAATCTAAAAGATTTCAGAAAGACGATCTTCTGCTTAAACCCACTAGGCAAACCTTTTTGCTTGCACTGAGCATCAGCCTCACACACTGGCAGCAGCTGTGGACACTAGAACGAGGCTAAGCAAGTGCAACCCAACTGCTAACAGTTCACTCAAACATAGGAATCCAAAGCTCACCTTCTTCCTCTAGCGTTCCACTCAAATTCGAGTCACAACTCTGCTTGCTTGCCTTCATGCTTCCTTGCCCCTGCCTGCCTGCCCTCATAACTAATACATCTCACAAGTTTTTCTGAATGCCCATTGTAGTAAATACTAGGTTGTAAAAATCCATAGGGTTTGTTTTCAAATAAAAGCAGGATATAACATATTATTATTGCCTTGGCCAGACTTTCATATATTTAAGACTTTAATAAAATCCATCCTTGGTCAACATAACTGTGCCCACTTCTTTATCAGATACTGATAAAATAGGTATAGCCTATTATTTCCTAATTAAGGATGTCCATTTACTAAAAAACAGGTGTACATAGACCTGGTAGAGCTGCTTCTGAACTTTCGGCCTGGGCCACTGCCTCGATTTCCATGCCGGTGCTGCTCTGTTGCCAATACTTCCTCTGAGTACATGATCGATCAAGTTACATTCCTGCTTAAACTAGACTGAATCGCACTTCTATCTCAAGCCCCAGAGGGAGTACCAAATGCCATATAAATTGCTAAATTTTAGCATGATCGTAACTTTATTTTATATACATTTAATACTAAATTAAAACTGAACTGAAATCTGTAAGCCATTTGGTTGAAATGTTATATAGTTTTCAAAGGGCTTTCAGATATATGGATCAAAAATTTTGGAACAAGACATACATTAAATTTGAGGAGACAGGGGAAGGTGAAATATGATCAAAATCCATGGTATGAAAGCCTCAAAGAATTAATAATATTATTTTAAAAGCAAGTTATGACAAGATCAACTCCCTCTGTGAAAGGAGGACATACTCAGCCTGTCTCCAAATAAGAGTCACAAACCCCATCAGTAGGTACCGTCACTCTGCAGGCTGCTGAGTCTTTCTCTTTCCTCCAAGAGTTCTATACCCTTTCCTGCCTCGGTACTACAATATACAGATTAAGTGTAAATTTACCCATCAAAAGTTATTTTTTCATTACTTTATCAGTAGTCAAAAAGGATTAGTTGATTCTATAAATTAAAAATTATCTAGCCAGAGGTTGACAGGACAGAACTCATTTCTAGATCCCTGAAGGGCCTTCCTAATTCATCAGATAACCTTAACCATGGTAACCACAATGTTCAGATCATATGGTACTGATTTGAAATTTATATTTTTTAAATTGTAAAAGCATATTTCAAGACTTTTATACAGAGTAAATTTTTTTTTGTTGTTCTTTTCGAGACAGGGTCTCCCTGTAGCCCCAGCTGTCCTGGAAGTCACTCTGTAGACCAGGCTGGCCTTGAACTCACAAAGATCCGCCTGCCTCTGCCTCCCGAGTGCTAGGATTAAAGGCGTGTGCCACCACACCCGGCTTGTAAATTTTTTATAAATATCCTCACAATGGAACACTGGTAGACATCTTAAGCAGATTTCTGCTTGACTTCCTTGAAAGTTTTGAATGACTGGTAAGAACTTTCAAGGCAACCTGGAGAATCATCAGGAAGTATTGCTATACCAAGGAAAAAGAAAGTAGCAAAGGATGGCTTGAGCAAAAAGAAAAAAATCTTGTTCCCAATAACTATTTAGTAAACACTAAATGTCAAGTATTGTGGGTAAAGAGCAAGGGAGACACATGTATTTTGTGTCTCTTAAGAGTTTACTGGAAGAGAGATACCAAGCAATATCAATACAAAGTGGAGAGTGCCAAGCCAACCAAGTTTGATATCCTTATGAGCATCTAACCAAGCCTTTGAGACAAAGAAAGGGGTCCCAAGGAAGAAGTGCATGCAGTGAGTTACCCAAATGAAGTAGGGATAGCTACCGTTCAAACTCCTCATGTCTATAAAACTAGCACAGCTCTCCTTGTAAGTTTGGAAATTAAAAATTCTGTCCTCTTTTTTTTGAGTCTCTATATAACAAAGATACTTTATTCGGATGAGGGTCATAAACCCTAACGCATATGAAAGGTATTCCTACCCCTCACCACTCAACATGAAACAATAGATCCTCCACCCTTGATTATACCACTATCAATTTTATACTGTTTAGCCAGCAGTGTTAAGTATACCCTACCCCACATTACTGAATCACTGATAAGCTCCCCACGTCTTCTGACTTCACTAACTTTGTTCACTCTGTTCTGATATGCCCTATCTTTATCTCCATTCATCCCGACAATAACATTTGATACAAAGGGAGTTTGAATATGTTTTCTTTGGGATAACCTAATCTATCCGCCTTCAAGATACAGCACACCAAGGGAAACAGAGACAGAACAGCTCAGTTTGTAACTCATGTGCTACTACAAGCTACAGCCAAGTGATGACTGACAGAACAAGCAGGGTATCATCTTAAGATGATTATTGGCCTCTTTGTCTTTACCAGCTTAACAAGATAAGAGTCAGGAATAGTCCTCGTAGCTAAATGTGCTTCCTTATCTATATCAGTTTGCCTTTAGGTATATAAACATGGCAGGAGTGAGCCATGATTTTTTCAAATATAAACATGAATTGTTCAGGAATTACAGTCTGACAAGAAATGTCAGTTTTAGTACAACTTTGTTCACTGTAGACTACACATTATAGAGCGCTGGGATGGGAGATGGTCATCAGATTGCCTCAGTCCATAAGAGTACTCTGTTACCTCTAGTCCTGTAGAGCAGAAACTTGAAATATTTGCTATGGATTGAGAATACAGTAGGTAGACAGTGAGCTGTTGAAACTCCACTTAAGTCGGATGCCAGGGATATTTTAGGACTCCAACTCTGACATTTTGATTTTCTCTTCGCTGGCTCCTCAGCTTCAGTGGGCAGTGTTGTGATGTATTTTTTTTTCTTTTTTCTTATTTGTGTAATCAGGAAACAATGATAAAGATGAAAAAAAGTATTCAGTAGGGTTTATGCCATAATGGAAGTGGAAAGTCTTGTGGAAAGTGTCCTAGTTTGCTTTCTGTTGTTAGGATAAACGCTATGACAAAAACAACATGGGAAGGAAAGACTTTACTGTCAGCTTACAGGTTATAATTGATCATCAAGAGAAGCCAGGATGGGAACCTGAAGCAGAAGCCAGGGAGGAATACCACATCCTCCCTGTTCCCTCTGGCTTACTCAGCTACCTTTCTTATAATGCCCAGGCCCATCTGCCTAGGGATGGCACTGCCCACAGTGGGACAGGCACTCCTACATCAGTCAGCAGTTAAGAGAATGCCTCAGAGACATGTCACCGGCCAGGATCTGGGTAATTCTTCAGTTAAGTTTCCCTCTTCCAAAGTGATTCTAGGTTTGTGTCAAGTTGAGAGCTGAAGCTTAACTTTGACAGAAAAGATACACCTGAGAGCATGGTTTCCCAGGGTAAGACCAGACTTACACTAAAAACACCCATTTTTTTCTTTCCCACTTCAGACACCAGTTTACCCCTCAACCATTTCCAGAGATAGTTTCTCAGTATATTAATGAAAATCTCCAGGAAAAACTAAAGGAGAGATTTCTGATGAAGAGCTGATATTTTCCAAAAAGTTCTCATAAAATAAAATTCAATTTTATAGCCTAAAGATGAACAAATAGAGTAACTGTATTAGTAAGTTTAATTCCAAAAATTTTAAGAGCATTCATTTTCATTAGTCATGGTTTTCACACTAATTATACTGATGTCAAAAATAAGTATTTATCCCATCAGTACATAGTTAGCCTTTCAGTATTAAAAAGGAAAGATGAGAATCAACTCAAATTAGGGTTTTTTTTTATTTCAAAAACTATGACTTTTTAAACAATAGTTGCATCCTTTTGGGGGGGGGTTGGGGACAGGGTATCCCTGTAGCCCCAGGCTGTCCTTGAACTCACAGAGATCAGCCTGCCTCTGCCTCCCAAGTGCTGGGATTAAAGGCATGGCCCACCATGCCCAGCTAATAATTGCATCTTTTATTCACAAATAAAAACTATAGCAAGATGTTCCCTATACAGTTGTGTAGAGGACGGAGCACCTCTAAAATATACATGGGTCAGAAACCAGGAACCTTTGTAGGACTATATTATGGGCTGTCTGGCTCACTCATAGTCTACAGACCCCTGTACTGCCCTGGATGTTCCAGAAAGAGCCTGGTTCTAGGAACACATTCTAAAGGTGCCAATCCTTAGTCCAAATTCTTTTTTCTTTGTTTTTTAATGTGTATGAGTGTACTGTATCCATGTAGGTTGGTGCACCTGTGTCATGCAATGCCACAAAGGTCAGAAGAGGGCATCAGATTCCCCTGGAACTGGAGTTAAAGATGGCTCTCAGCCACCATGTGGGTTCTGGGAATCAAACCCGGGTCCTCTGCAAGAGCAGTCAGCACTCTTAACCGCTGAGCCATCTCTCCACCCCCCTTAGTCCAAATCCTATGTTTTTAGGCAGATGATACAAAAATATGAAGATAACATAACTTTTTTTTGAAGGAGGGTCTCACTGTATAGCTCAGGCTGTCCTGGAACTCACTAAGTAACCCAGGCTGGCCTCAGACTTGTATCAGTCCTCCTACCTCAGCTTTCTGATTATAGGTGTAAGCCAACACCCTCAGCTTATAATTACTTTTAAATTAAGAGCAATATAACTGACACTCATGATGCCATACAGTAAGCTCTCAACTTGGAAAACTATTTTTTATTTCCTCAGGCAAGGAAGTTCAATACTGTAATCATATTGTCAGAAGAATGCATCAGCAAAGCCTATGAAACACAGTGGTGACTTGCCAGGAGTAGAAAAGACACAGACATTCCTCCACAACCCCCCACAAGCTAGGGGTACAGCCACAGTACAGTCAGTCTGCGCCAATAACCAGCAGACTGCCAATCATTTTAGCAGTTAGGTCACAAGTAAAATATATTGGCATTGAGGTTTGGGAAAAAATACATATATGTTCTAGTCTCCCTGGAAATACACAAGATAAAACTATTCATTTTTCAAGGCCAATTTAACTAGCTTTGTATCATTTTGTTTTGTTTGAAAGAGATAACCAACCTTTGGTTCCAGCTTAAGAACAAAAGAGCACACATCAACTACTGCTAGAAAGCTGACCAGAGAGCTGTTCACGCATCCACATTGCAATATTATGGGAATAAAAGGCAGTTCATGGGAGATGTTCAAGAAAGTGACTCATCTCCAAATCAGACAGAATAGCATTACATGGCAGAGGAAGAAAGAAGAGTTAAAGGACACAGTCCTGCATATGCATCATATATTTAATCTTTATTAGACACAGCTCAGAGCTCTGCAGAGCAGTCAAGGGACTGATTACCTGGAGATGGCTTGTCAAACAGCAAACTCAACCAGGGCAGGGGAAAAGCACATGCGACAACCATACAAAGGAGGGCCTTTCATTGGCGAGTGTTAAAAGCAGCAACCAAATAGAATGAGTTATCTACAGGAATCGAGAAAGAGTTCACCATGGTGATAAAAAGGCAACCACAGAGCCAACATTTCCAAAGAATTAGCCACTTCTTAAGAAGCTGCCGTGCTCCAATGTTTAGGACTGAAACTTGTTTTCCATGAAACTCTGGTTCACATGACACATTTTTTGACATTTATAAACTGTCTAATTTGTAAAACAAAGGAACGATCCTTTTAGTGAAAGCTCTGAGATGAAGTATAATTAATAACATTAAACACTGTACTAATTTGGAAGAACTAAGGAAAGTGCTTCCCAAATTTCAGGCTGTGCTAAAATCACCTGGAGACCTTTGTACATACAGATTCATCCCCAATAAGTCTGGGTTCAGACATTCAAATTTGCACATCTAAGGTATTTCCAAGTGATCCTGATGAATGCTACTGATCCAGGGACTATATCTAAAAACTTCTTGCCTATGGAAAATAAAACTGTATATATTTTCATGGCCTGCGCTTGTTACTGGGCCACATGGAGTAAGAACAAAGAGAACAGGCCACTTTAGTGTATACTTTAGTCTTACATTCACCCTGAAGTAAAAATCATGAAGCAATATAATAGAGATGGAACATTTTTTCTAAAGGATTCTTACTTCTAAATATTTGAATTATTTATCATTTTATTTTATATATATGAGTTTATTACCTGGATATATATAAGTGCATCCATGTCATGCATGCCTGCAGAGGTCAGAAGAGGGTGTCCGGAACTGGAGCTACCAATAATTTTTAGCCACAGTGTGGATGCTGAGAATCAAACTCGGGTCTTCTGCAAGAGCAGTCAATGCTCTTAGCCACTGAGCCATCTCTCCAGGCCCAGATTTTCTATTTTTAAAGCTTATTTTAAAGCTAACATAAGTTAGGTCTGTCAATTACCTGACAATCTTGTTACCATGCAGGTTGCAATTGTTATTTAAGTCTGGAGTAGAGTTCCAGATGTAACATGTAGAACTAACTCCCAGATGTTCTCATGTTGTTAATCTAAAGATCATACTTTAGGTAGCAAAGCCTTAGTGTTGTACAGTAGGACATAATACAACTCAGAGATCAAAGACAAGACTCAAATCATGCTGATTGTACACAAATCCAAACTCTGTCACCTCACCAAGTAGCTGTATTTGGGGATGCCTAACCTCCCTGTAACCATTTCATCTATAAATTTAGTAGGAATGCTGACTGCATGTAGAACTACAAGGATTAAATGAGGCAGTACATGTAAAGTATAGGGAAATATTCACAGCCTATCACTAGGATAGGCAGATAAAAGGAGCTGCCTGACTATATTTACCAGTTGTATATTTGTTTTTATATGTTCTTTACAAGTACTTTAGGTTAAGCAACCAAAGGGCTTTATGAGAGTAAATATTTTATTACACAGAATTCTTCATCTGCCTTTTACTATTTTTCACATTACTTAAGACCAGGTAAAAAAAAATTAACAATGGTTGTATCTTTGGATTTCAAGAGGCTTGATTTTACATCTGATGCAGAACTGAACTAGGCTTGATGAGTAGAGAGGGGTGCAGGAGGAGGGTGAGAGGGTGAATTAGTTACTTTTCTTGTCAGTGTGACTAAATACTTGGTAGAGCAAGGGAGGATTCAGGGAGGAAGGATTTATTTCTGCTGGCCATTTGAGGCTGCAGACCCTCATGGTGGGGAGGGATGGTGTCAGGAGCAGATCCAGGCTTTGGCAGAAGGAGCACAGGCCTTTTCTCAAATATCTGTCAACCAGGACCCAAAATAGCACCACCTTTTGGTAACCAAGTATTCAAATAACCCTGTGGGGGCACACTGTGTATCTAAACCATAAAAAGGAAAACACACACACACACCACACACACACAACCAGTGATGAGTATTCACAAGTGATTGTTTCTATGATTTTCTTGTACATGGAATTGTAAGGATTTATGACTTTTTCTACTAAAATATTAAGGGTGCTGGTTTCTATAAACATAAGGGCATTATCTCTACTCCCAGCTTTCTTTGATCCTCTACCAAAGGAGAAATGCTAACTGCAGGTGAGACTACTTAAAATTCTCTTTATTACCCTTGTTTTCTAATGAGGAGTATTATTTTGGCTGAATATTTATAAACTGAGAAAAACAATAATTTTCCATTAACATATAAAGAGATTTTAGATGCCCAAACCACTGCTATTGTGATGACACAGTTGCAATGCTTGTCTGCCTCCAAATGTCAGCTTAGTGAGGTTGTTTTCACGTAGCTGTCAACATTTTATTGAAAAGGTAATCTGGGATAATTGTAGAGGCTTGAAACTGCACCTGCTATAATTTTGCTCTAGACTTTGAGGGAAACAACTTTTCATAAACAACAACATAACAGAAAAGCTTTGTAATCAATGAGTTTTTTCACATCCACAACATTTATATTTGAGATCATGAATATAAACATACATGCAGGTACCCTGAGACAGTAGGTGACTGACATGTCTGGATTTTTTTTTAACTTATTTGGAAAGGAGAAAGGAGCATTTGGCTGTTGCAAAAAAGAGAAAATTACATCAAACAGAGGAGAAATTTGAATTTGTTTTAGTGACAACTGTTATACACAGAATACAGCAGTTATGAAGACCTTAAATACCACTCCATCCAGCAAGGCATTCTTTTCCTGAAAATACTATCGAACTCTTTGAAAATAGCCTCAGATAAACTTAATGAACTTCCAAGTTTTATTAAATGACAATTCCATATCATTCAAAATGCCATACACTCTTTAGCCACACGATGTCTATTACCAAAAGAATTTAGAGAAATAAAGATGACTATACTAAACAAAGCCAATCAAACATTAATCTGAAAACATGACATAATAGCTACAGATTGACTAAAAGGAGCCAGATATGATTAAAAGTTTTATATAATTTTATAGACTTACAAGTTTCTTGATATGTAAAGACCATTAGTTGCATAACAGTTGGATGAACATGTATGTGAAAATATGCATCTTAATACTGCATGTGTGTATAGTTTCTAAATAAAAACCCTGATATAAGAGCATCCAATTATTAGCATATGCTTTTCATATTACACATAAATAAAAAAGTTTGTTCAGCAAGAAATTTTTAGAAAACAGAGCTGAAGAGATGGCCTGGTGATTACGAGCACTGTCTGCACTTGCAGAAGACCTGGGTTCTGTTCCCAGCACCTACATGCTAACAACCATTTGTAACTCCAGTCCCAGGGAATCCTACACCCTCTTCTGTGCATTGCACAACATGGGTGCACTTACATACATGCAGACAATACACTCATATACATCAAATAAAATAATAAAATATTTTGGTTTGTTCTTTGGGGATATCCCTGTAGCCTGTAGACCCAGCTTGCCCAGAACTCACTATACAGACCAGGCTCCCCTTAAACTCCAGAACACTGGGATTAAAGGCACGCACCAGCATACCGGGCTCATAAAATATTTTTAAAAGGAATTTTTAGAAGAATAAATACAAATTGAGAAATATCTAACAGACATTGCTGAAAATACTCTTCAACTCTGATATTTTTTTAAGTTCTTATAGCTTGATTTTCTCATCTGTAAAATGGGAGTAAAATATGTGCCACATTTCTTTCAATTGTATGAGAACATAAATATGCAAAATGAATTTGGGAAGCCACCACATCCAATAAAACACATGGTAAGCAAAATGCTTGTTGATCATCAGTCAAGACCTTACATAGTATATGCCTTGCTCTTTGCACAGAGCTCTTACCTTTTTTTTTTTTTTGGTTATCTCAATATACTCCTGAGGTGAGGGTGAAGGTGAAGGTAGGCTACACAAGTAAAAACTCATCCTATCCTTGACAAGAACTGAAGACAGAAGATACATGACTAGCTCAGACTCTCACTTACAACCATTGTCCAAATTTACCTGTTTATTGACAGATCTTTGTGCTCCATTATAAAACCTGATAGAAAACTTCCAACCCTTGGGAAATACCACTGTGGACATTTGTAAAGAAAGTTAGTGGGTGAAAGAAGGAAAATTCACAGTCAACACTTAAATTCATCTATGGGGCACATACAGCTCAGTTCACAATCCGCTCAGTTCACAATCCATTCAGTTCAAGGGTAAAATAGGGGGGAAATTACTACTCATTTAAAAGCCATCTTTAAGAATAGACTGAGTCAGGGCTGGAGAGATGGCCTAGCGGTTAAGAGCACCAACTGCTCTTGCAGAGGACCCGGTTTCGATCCCCAGCACCCACATGGCGACTGAGAACCGTCTGTAACTCCAATTCCAGGAGAACTCCAGTTCCAGGGGAATCCAACACCCTCTTCTGATGTCCGCAGCATTGCATGACACCAGTGCACAAACCTACATGCAGACAGTACATTCATACACACAAAATTAATTAATTATTAATTAATTTTTAAAAAGAGTAGACTGAGTCACCTGGAAAGGCTTGTGTGTGTTGTAGACTCTGGTTATAAACTAAGGTTTTCTACTCCTCTATATTCTATAAAGTAGCCTGGACCAAACTCAAAATGAGAGATTTGGGCAAAGTCAACCAGTAGTTCAAATAGTAAATATATAAAAGCCTGGTTTGCTGCAGCTCTCAACATTTTTTTCCAATAAGATCTGGGATGGAAAAGGATTTCAAAGAAGAAAGCAGCCATTTGTTCCCCCAGGCGATTCAACTCACAGACATTGGCTAATATAAAATGAGGTCATAAAACATCAAAATCACTGACCAGGAAATGATCAGGCCAGGCAAACCACTATAAGGAATAGTCACTGGTGTCTCTCTATAAGCATTCAGAATTCAAAGGCAGGTGGCAACAATGAGAAGCAGCAAACCCTGCAGGCAACATCTTAAGACCTGGGTCCGAAAACATCATAAGCAAATGGTGGGGCTCAGAAGGAGAAGCCTCTCTTTAGGCATTATTATGCATCCAGATAAAATGCCTTCCAAGGTTACATGGTGTAGTTGATAATGTGTGATTTTAGGTGAGTAACACACATTTAAGGTGCCAGGAACACACTGTCATAATGGGCAGTGATGAGCTTCAGACTTAGATCTTGTTAGGGTCAGTGGCAAGAGCAGTGATGATTGGCACTATCTCCAGGCAATCTGACAAACAGCCAGCATTGAACAGTCCAGAGCACCCTGCATACACAGAACCAGCCACACCCAGGAACTCTGAAAAAGATCTAATGAGAGAAAGTGCTACCAAACTCTGGGTTTTTGTCCCCAGGAAAATGTATATCCTCCAAGTCTGGCAAACCCTGGGGTATTCTAGGTCATACCTATTAAGGTAGAATCACATGTAAGGTACCATATCAGCTCCTGAGAACACGGTAAAAGTGACTATTGTGGAAAAATACATATAAACAGGAAAAGAACATATAAACAGAATTATAATGGATCAGCCCTAGGACACAAACAACATGTGTTTCACTAGATTAACAGACAGGTAAACATAGGTACATACAAACAACAGAATATAATTCTGTGCTAAAAAGAAATGAGGTGTTAAACCAGGAAAACATGGGGAGAAATGTTCCATGAGTGTCAGTAGTAAAAGAAGACAAGCTGAAAAGATGTTCTAGTGCACAATAGCAGGTGTATGGCATTCTGTAGAAGGCAAAGCCATGGAGACAGTAAAAGGTCACGGAGAGGGGAGGGAGGGCCTGGACTCAGAGGATTCTTAGTGTGGGGAAAGTTCTGAGTATATTCTATAATGGTAAATACCTGTTGAATTATACTTGTCAAAAAAAACTATTAACTTATAACATTTGTGAAGAATCCCAATATGAAAATGTGTGCTGTGGATGATAATGATGTGTCAATAGATGTTCATCAGTTGTGACAAGTGAAGCCCTCTGGTGAGGGATTTTGATAGTGAGGGAGGCTATGAATATGTGAGAATAGGGAACACATGGAAATCTCTAAACTTATTCTATTTTACTATGGATTGAAGCTGACTTAAAAATAAAGCCTCTTCTTAGCCAGGCGTGGTGGCGCATGACTTTAATCCTAGCACTTGGGAGGCAGAGACAGGCGGATCTTTGTGAGTTCAAGGCCAGCCTGGTCTACAAGGTGAGTTCCAAGACAGCTGGGGCTCCAGGGAGACCCTGTCTCGAAAAGAACAACAAAAAAATTAAATAAATAAGTAAAAATAAGTAAAGCCTCTTCAAAATAAGTAGAACACAGTTAGATGTGGTGGTGCATGACTGTAATCCCAGCACTCAAGAAGCTGAGGCAGGAAGACTACTGTGAGTACTGTGAGTTACAGGTCATCTCAGGCCACCAATCCAGTAAGGTCTATACCAAGTAAATACCAATACAGTTAGGTCTACACAGCAAGACTTGTCTCAAAAATCAAATAATAAATAATAATAGAACATAACAGAAAAGCCTGTCTAATGACAGAAACACAGTGCTACATGAACAGAGATAATGGGTAGCCTATTTGAAACCATTTAAGGATGCTTTCTGGGGGTAGGGAGGGGTATGAGTATTTCTAGCATTTTCTAGGTGTGTTACTTTATAAACCAATCTTTATAATGAATATAATAATACATACCTTATTCATTGTTCTAATTTTGTTTCTGATGGTATAATAAAACACATTGATCAAAAGCAACATGGGGAGAAAGAGGTTTATTTGGCTTACAATTACAGGTTACAATCCATACTTGCAGAGACTTCACAGTGACAAAAGCTTGAGACAACTGATCAACCACATCTACTGCCAAGGGCAGAGAGTAACTAATGCACCCATGCTGTCTACTTCTGCTTCATCAAGCTTTCTCTTGTCCTGTATAGTTCAGGTCTGTATTGAACTGCCCAGGAAATGGTGCCATGCACAATTGGCTGGGTCTTCCTACATTAATTAATAATCAAGACAATTCCCCTCAGACATGCCCATAGGCCAATCTGATTTAAACAGTAATTCAATTGAAAGTCCCTTGTCAGGTGATTCTAGGTTGTGGCAAGATGACATTTGGGAAACTAACCGGCATGTTTTCTCTTATGACATGACATATTGCATGTGTGCCTAACTCAACAGTGCCTATCACATAGCAAACAAACAGGAAGTCCTCTGCACTACCTCACTACAGGGCAAGCTACCTTAATATTTAACAGTGTAGAGCAAGGCCGTTCAAATTGTGACTCAATTAATTTAAACTTGGTTTATAAGATTATATTCACTCATTTACAGACTGTTAAATAAACTAATTACAAGATTGTCTTAGTAGTCTGACACCTATTTTTTAAACAATTATTGCCTTTTGCAAAATTGTCAAGTAGAAAACCTCTGTGACACTTCAAGTTTTCTCTGTAGCCTAAAAGTTCAAATACTGAGACTATGTTTACTCTCATTTCCACATGTAAGTCCTGCCTGGATTCTAAGCATAATTTCATCAAAGGTTATTCATTAAGTAATCAATCTGGTTTTTCATTCAATGAAAATAATACAATAATTTATACAGGACTTTTTATAATGTTGGAAAGTTTTCAGATCCCCTCTAATACTTCACTGTCTCTCTGTATATAGAAACCATCCCTGGGGCTGGAGAGATGGCCTGGTAGTTGAGAGCACCGACCGCTCTTGCAGAGGACCCGGGTTCGATCCCTAGCACCCACATAGCAGCTGAGAACCCTCTTTAACTCCAGTTCCAGGGGAATCCAACACCCTCTTCTGACCTCCATGGCATTGCACGACATGGGTGCACCAACCTACATACAGACAGTACATTCAAACACATACAAAAATAAATTAAAAATAAGAAACCATCCCTGAATTTGTTGCTGTTAAACTTTGTGATGGAAACATCATAGTTATGAAGCTGTGTATTTGAAACTCACTGTGTTCTGACAGTCATTAATAGCTAAGCATCAACACAAAACAAATCCACTGTAGTTCCCAAGTATAATAGAAAACTACAGTATACTGTGTCCTTTCTTTCATTTTTAGGACTAGCTTAGAAAACAATTTTATAATTTTTCAGTATTACCCCCAGGTCTACAGGCAATAACATTACAGGGGATTGCCTTAATTTTTTCTCACTGCTCAGTGAAATATATTCTGATTTTTTTAATTTCTTTTAATGTTGTCATCAACAGAAAAAGGCCAAATAACTTGCTTATAGTCACATAATAAGGATGTAGGTGAGAAAGGAGATTAAAATTGTGAGTAAAATTTATAGACAGTGAGAAGGGAGAGGGAAATATAGAGATGTAAAAATCCAAAGATCTTGACCTTATCAGAAATAAAAAAGACACATATATCCATAAAATCCTGCAGTAACTTTTGCACCAATCTTGCAACATGCCACAATGATATATGTGAATTAAAAATGCCATGTAGAGATGGCTGAAGAGATGGCTCAGCAGTTAAGAGCACTCACTGCTCTTGCAGAGGACCAGGGTGATTCCCAGCAGCCACATGGTGGCTAACAACCATCCATAACTCCAGTTCTAGGGGAATCCAATACCCTTCTGATTCTGCAGGCATTGCACATCAAGGATGCACTTACATACACGCAGGCAATACACTAATACATATAAAATAAAATATTTAAAAATGTCATGTAGCCAAGTCTTTCGTGGTGGAGCACACACTTGAAAGACCAGAATAAGTGCCCTATGTGTAGGTGAGCCATGACTTCTTTTGGCTTGAACTATTCTTAAGAAAGATGTCAGACAAACTTTGAAGATGCAGGAACTGCTGTGGTATTCATGTGCTAAAACAACCAGCTAGTATAAGATAGTTTTCCCACTGTTAGGATAGCTATTGTATGAAAGATGGGATTTGAAACTGTATAGCTATAAATCATAGGCCTTAATAGTCTCCCCTGAAAGCAGCTCAATAACACAGGCAATATTTCTTATGTAAAAGCCATTCTACTTTAGTCAGTTATTTAAATACAAATATTCTTCCAAAACGGATTTTTTAATTACATAAGGAAATATGTCATACTAGACTATCTCCAGAAAAAAAAAAAAAAGGTATGCAACTTACAGTTAATATATTAAGTCATTAGAGTAAACAAGCTTAATGCTTGGTCACTAGTAATATTCTGAAAACACACATATTAAGTCATTAGAGTAAACAAGCTTAATACTTGGTCACTAGTAATATTCTGAAAGCACACATATTAAGTCATTAGAGTAAACAAGCTTAATGCTTGGTCACTAGTAATATTCTGAAAACACTAATCAAACATAAATGTCTTGCATTCTTTATCTCATGTTTGTGTATTCCCATCTGTGCACAGGGCATAGGTTTCTTAGACACATCATGAAATATGTGTCTTGTGCAGTACTTTAAATTGACCTTTTTCTCCATGGAAACACTTCTTTAGAAAATCCTTGGGGCCCAGTTTCACAAACCTAAATAGCTTCTGTGCCAATTGTAACAATAAAAAATAACTATTCACTGGGCATAGTAGTACTTGCCTTTAATCCCAGTACTCAGAAGGCAGAGGCAGAGGCAGAGGCAGGTGGATCTTTGTGAGGTCAAGGACAGCCTGGTCTATGTAGTGAGCTCCAGGCCAGCTGGAGCTACAGGGAAACTGTCTCAAAAAAAAAAAAAGACATTTTAATCCACAGAAGTAAAGTAATACAGACTCTGTATAAATCAGAGAACTTAAAGAAAAAAGCACAATTTGCATATATACCATCAAAAATAATCATCATTAATTTTTGCATGTTTGTACATAAATTTATTTACAAAATTGTAATGCCATTCATTGACTTAATGTGATTTTTCATTTAAGATGAATCCCTTTCTTTGTAATTCACTGATTAGTAGGTTTGGTTTTGTCATTATTTAAATAATGTCTTTCTGTTTATTTTGTTGTTTCTAATGTTTAGGCTTTCTAACACTGTGGATGGATGTCTTCTTACTGACTGCTTAAAAAATTATGTATCACAAGCTCCAGGCGGGTTGGGAATAAGGGGGATCCTTGTTAAAAAAAAAAAAAAAAAAAAAAGTCATTTTGTTTATGTGAGAAAGGAGAAGAATTCTGGTCTGTTTAAGGGTGTGTAGCTCAGTTGATAGAGTTCTTTTCTAGCACACACAAGGCCCTCGAATTGGTTATTTAGTTCCACATAAAACTGGGCTGGGAATTCCAGTACTTAGGAGGATTACAAATTCAATGCTGCCCATACAGTTCTGGGCCAGCCTAGGATCTATGAGACAAAGAAAAAAAAAAAGACAAGAAAAGAAAGGAGGGAGGGAGGGGAGGGAGGGAGGGAGGGGGAGGGAGGGATGGAAGAGTTCCTTGAAAAGCTGCAGTAGTTGTTACAGTTCCATACATATAAAGTACCAGGAAATACTAAAGACATTTCTGGGCTGGAGAGATGGCCTAGCGGTTAAGAGCACCAACCTCTCTTGCAGAGGACCCGGGTTTGATCCCCAGCACTCATATGGCAGCTGAGAACCATCTTTAACTCCAGTTCCAGGGGAATCCGACACCCTCTTCTGACCTCCGCAGCATTGCATGACACAGGTGCACAAACTTACATGCAGACAGTACATTCATACACATACAAAAATAAATAAAATTAAAAAAAATTAAAGACATTTCTGCGAGCTAGATACCCATAACATAAATTTACATCCAATAATTGATGTCTGGCATCCCCTAAAAGGTTAGGGATGGACGTAGTTTCTTGGGAATTCAAAACAGTTTACTGTTCTCTTCATACTGACCTATATAACTATACTTATTCTGATGTGAACCTCAAGACTTGTGTGACATATTTGAAGACTTGTGTGACGTATTTGATGACATTGTCTAGATATTGAAGACTTGTTTGACGTATTTGATGACATTTTCTAGATATTGAAGACCTGCGTGACGTATTTGAAGACTTGTGTGATATATTTGATGACATTTTCTAGATATTTCAACATGAAATTTCTAGATATTTTAAACATTGAGGTTGAAAGGAATAATGTCAAAAGAGACGCAAAAGAAATTAACAAGGAACTGGATAGGAAATTAAGAGGCACAACCTGAGGAAAAACAGAAATGTGACTCAGTTAAGTAAAACACACTTCAACACTGTGTACTGATAGTTATCTCTTAAGGCGGGATGAACAGAAACCAGTCTAAAAATGTCTCAACAGTCAAAGTAAGAGGAAGGAGGAAAGGGGAAAAAAAAAGAGTAGTCATCATCATAGTAGTTACTATCAACAGCCATTTTCTAAGTAATTATTTTATTTTACACCTTGGTTTGATGGTCAGACAGAATGTTAGAACCTACATCTAGACTTCCAAAACAGAATCTCTAGGTCAATTAAGTTTCCAATGCTGTATTTCTGATGGGTGTGCCTGATGCTGAGTCTTTTTCCACAGTATGATCTTTGGTCCTAGTGATTAAATTGTGGAGTCACATCCCCTGGCTGCTACAATAAATAATTTATCCTTCCTGCACGGAACTGTATAGCAGTTTCTTCTGAACTGAGAGAGCCCCTCCAGGAGGGAGGGGGAGACTCATGAGACCTTGGAAGCAAACAAACGTCTCAAGCCTAGGAAAGCTGAAAACTGTAAGAGTCAGGATGGCCTCCTCCTCTGAGTTATGAAAGCAGAAAACAATTGGGAAGGAGAGGGTGCGGAGAGAAGGGCAATGGGGGGAGGGGGCTGACCAGCCAAGGTTCAGAGATTTGTTTGGACCTCCTGAACTGCCTGCAAGTTGAAATAAGAACTCCAGATCCAGACTCCAGGGTTACAGTCATCACCCACTGTGGGGGCAGGCTTTTCCTGTGATGCAATCATCCCTGTTCCTCTAAGTAGCCCCTCACTCATACCCCTGTTAGTAACCCCCATCTAAACTCATGGCTTCAACACTGTTGGACTTTGGTGAATGAATCATGGCTTATTTTTCTCAGGTGAGTAATGGTGGGTAGTGTGTCTCCCCAGGAAGCATGGTCACTTCCAGGAGAAAATTAATAAGGAATCCTTATATCAAACAGAACAACAAACACAAAACCTAAAAAGCATAGTATACAGTTACTTTAACTCATAAGTCAGATTTCTTTGGGGCCAAATAAAATCTCTTGAATGAGCCAGATTTTATGGTTCAGAAAATTAGTATACAAGGAAGCTCCCATTCTGAGTGATGTGTGTGTGTGTGTGTGTGTGTGTGTGTGTGTGTGTGTGTGTGTGTTCCGGTACCCCCAGCTGGCCTGGAACTCCCTCTGTAGACCGCCTTGAACTCACAGAGATCCGCCTATCTCTGCTGGGATTAAAGGTGTACACCACCATGCCTGGCTCTGAGTGATTTTAAGAAGCATTTTAAGAACCATTCTGAAGAAGATGATAGGATCATACAAACATGTATCTGGATATGATTGCCATGACAAGATTAAAATCTCTCTCTCTTATCTCCCCAAGAAAAGCAGTTGTGTGTGAAGCCAGCTTGCCATGTTTCATTTACTACTGGAAATTCATTCAAATGACCTAAATGGGGACAATGACATCAAAAAGATATCCATTTCCACACACCCTTAATGTGATGTAGTCTTTTTTTAATTAAAGGGTCTGGACCAGAGTAAAAGGACAGGATGTGGTCTTAAAAGGACCTGTTGGGGCTGGAGAGATGGCCTAGTGGTTAAGAGCGCAGACTGTTCTTACAGAGGACCCGGGTTCGATCCCCAGCACCCACATGGAGGTTGAGAACCGTCTGTAACTCCAGTTCCAGGGGAATCCAACACCCTCTTCTGACCTCTGTGGCATTGCACGACACGGGTGCACAAACCTACATGCAGACAGTACATTCATAAACATACAAAAATGAAAAAAAAAAGGACTTGTCATGAAATCTTCCTTTGAAAGTTACAAATGCTGCCGGTGTGGTGGCACATGCCTTTAATCCTAGCACTTGGGAGGCAGAGGCAGGCGAATCTTTGTGAGTTCAAGGCCAGCCTGGTCTAACGAGTGAGTTCCAGGCTTCCTTTAAGTAACAGGCATGACATCTGTTGGAGGGACATCCTTTATCCCCCCAAAATTAATTAAAGAGTGTACCAAGGCCAGGTCCTGTGCTAAAGATCACCTAAAGGGCTTTGGAGCCTGAAAAACAACTCACAAGACATGTATAAAAAATAGACACTGTTCATGGAGTGGATAATGAGCCCCCTGAGTTAAACAGAGTAACTTTTTTAGCTGAGAAAAATTTTTCTGGGGGTGAGAACAGTTTGTCTGGCTGGGGCCTTCCCCAGCAGCCAAATGGTGTTAGTAAAAAGAAAATGGGTGTTTCAGTGTTGGAGTTCATTAATTTCAGCAAAAATTCATTTTTAATTAAAAAGTTTATTTTATATGTAAGTGTACCTGTGCATGCACTGTCCACAGAGGTCAAAAAGAGAACATCAGATCCCCTGGAACTGGAGTTACAGAGTGTTGTTTGCTGCCGTGTAGGTGCTGGGAACCAACCAGAGTCCTCTCTCTAAGAATAGCTGGTGCTCTTAATGACTAGGCCATCTCTCCAGCCCCACAAAAACTTATTTTTAAGTCAAAAATTTTCCCATTTCATCCCTCTGTGATTTTTAAAATCTACTTCATGTCCTTTCTGGAATGCCTGGTAAGAGCTCATTAAACACTTAGAGGGGAAAAATAAGGCAATATTTCCTTGAAATTTAAAAAAATGTTTTATTACATTTATTTATTGTTTGTGTTTAGGACAGTGCTACAGCACATGCTCACATGCTCATGGAGGTTAGAGGACAACTGAGGAGGTCACTTCCCTCCTTCTACCATGAAGATCCTGGGGATTGAGCTCTGGTTGTCAGGCTTGGCAAAAAACACCTTTCTTTACCCACTGAGTAAGTAATCTTCCCAGCCCTCTTGACAGATTTTTATTTACATTTTATATTTTTGTACATATTGTTAGGACTCAGCCTTTTTTTTTTTTTTTTTTGTCTTTTTGAGACTGGGTCTCCCTGTAGCTAAGGTTGTCCTGGAATTCACTCTGTAGACCAGGGTGGCCTTGAACTCACAGAGATCCACCTGCCTCTGCCACCCAAGTGCTAGGATTAAAGGCGTGTGCCACCACACCCGGCTTGACAGATTTTATTGCTCAATCCTAGTAACTATTTTTTCAGAGGAACGAATAATAGCTCAGATCAGATAAAGTATTAAATTTACGTAAAAATCAACATTTCTTCTAAAATCTAGTATTTTTTTAATGTGAACAAAATATTTGTTTCACTACTGCAGGTGTTGTATAGGTGTGAGATTTTGACAAAACTTATGTTCTAGCAATATTAAAAAAATGGGTCCGGTGTGATAGTACATGCCTTTGGTTCCAGCATTTGAGAGGCAGAAGCAGGCAGATCTCTGAACATTCAAGGCCAGGCTGGTCCACATGGCAAGTTCCAGGCCAGCTGAGGCTACAGGGAGACCCCGCCTCCAAAAAAAAATATTACTTTAATTAATTAATTAAATAAGCTGGGTGTGGTGTTTCACACCTTTAATCCCATCACTCAGAAATCAGAAGCATGGGGCTGGAGAGATGGCCTAGCGGTTAAGAGCGCCGACCGCTCTTACAGAGGACCCGGGTTCGATCCCCAGCACCCACATGGCGGCCGAGAACCATCTGAAACTCCAATTCCAGGAGAACTCGAATTCCAGGGGAATCGACACCCTCTTCTGACCTCCGCGGCATTTCATGACATGGGTGCACAGACTTGCATGCAGACAGTACATTCATACATATACAGAAATAAAAAAAAAAAGAAAGAAATCAGAAGCAGGTGGATCTGTATGAAATCAAGGCCAGCCAGGGGTACAGGGAGATCCTGTCTCAAAAAGCCAATAAATAAGGCTGGAGAGATGGCTCAGCAGTTAGGAGCTCCAACTGCTCTTGCAGAGGACCTGGGTTCTATTCTCAGCACCTACTTGGCAGCTAAGAACTATCTTTAAGCTAGGCGTGGTGGCGCACACCTTTAATCCTAGCACCCAGGAGGCAGAGGCAGGCGAATCACTGTGAGTTCAAGGCCAGCCTGGTCTACGGAGTGAGCAGAGTGAGTTCCAGGCCAGCTGGGGCTATAGGGAGACCCTGTCTCAAAAAAAAAAGCCAATAAATAGATAAATAAATCTCAAAAAGAACTATGTATAAATGAATTTTTTAAATGTTGGTAAAATTTTGGCAAGTTCCAGAGACCCATAAAGGAAATAAACATAACCATCACAACTCTAACTTTATTAAAAAAAAAAAAAAAAAAACCCAAAGAAAACTTCCTAGCTAAATTAATTACTAGAAACCTGTCTCTGGCAGTACCTAAAGAAACATTCCGTACCAGTGCCACAAATAATGTTGGAAACCTGGTTTTCCCTCAACCTGAAGCAGCACAAATCTACATTTCATGAACAATTGCCTTTTGTTTCGCTCTGTGAAATCATGCACATCTTGAATTCAATTTGGGGAATGTTTTTGACAATAGTTTAGGGCATATTTTAAAAGCGGCCTTAAGGAACTGTAGTAAAATGCATTTACCTAGAAATGAATCAGATTCTTTACAAAATCCTCAGCAAAGGCAATTCCCATTGACCAAGCAGCCAATCTTCCTCTTCTGCATCCTTTCAGCTCTGTGGCTAATTTCCTCAGTGTCTTATAACTTGTAGTCCAAACCACCACTACCACCAGAAAAGATGACACTCTGCTCTCACTTTGTTTATTAGCACATTTTACATGTAATAAAAAGAATGAGGGGCTGGAGAGATGGCCTAGCGGTTGAGAGCACCGACTGCTCTTGCAGAGGACCCAGGTTCGAATCCCAGCACCCACATGGAGGCTGAGAATTGTCTTTAACTCCAGTTCCAGGGGAATCTGACACCCTCTTCTGACCTCCACAGCATTGCACGACTTGGGTGCGAAAACCTACAGGCAGACAGTACATTCATACACATAAAAAATAAATAAAAAAAAATTTTTAAAAGAATGAAAAGAATGGGAAGTTAGAACTACCGATTCGGTATTTGCCTGTTCATATTTGTATAACCTGGAATTTGCATGGGCTTTGCAAATCATCTCCTCCAATGGCCTGATGTCTGGATAAGAAAATAAATCCTAGAAACATAATGAGCATGAGATCAGGCAATGAATCGGCAGCAGAGTGTTCTGAAAAGCAGGTTTTCTGACTCAGTTGAAACCTTTTCTCTACATGTGTAGAAAGGCAAATATTAAAAAAAAGGCAAATATTGCAATAAAATAAGGGAAAATGTATTAGTGTATATTTTTGGATTCCCCAGCAGTAAATGATCTTCTTCTTAAACTTTAATAAATCAAACCAGCTCACATAATCTGGTTTTTGGTCCACTATTTATTTATTCTAAAATTAAAATCATGATTTAATAATGCTAATGCTAGGTACACAGGCAGAGCCTAGCAGACATGGAGGCCGTTGATAAGGAACCCCTTCCCCATTGTCCACTGTGGACCCCACCTCTTCTTTCCCTGGTAACACTAGAAAGGGAAGCTTCACAATAAAATGGCAATTTCAGGTCTTTCTTGAGACTGCCTCCTTGTGGTCAGTGGAGCAGAATCTGAGTTCTCCCCAGGCCCTTGAAGGAGAGAGAAGACTTTCTGATCTGCCTCAAAGATTATAACACTGCATACCACTGTCCCTTCCCTTAACAGTTAATCCACCTCCTAGCCTGTCAATCACCTGGCGGGGAGACCACCTCTCAGGAAAGCTGATTCACCTGAATACTTGCAAAGGAGATAAAAGAAATTTTCCCTTTGTTGAGTTTGCATGGGCTGTCCAAATCATCTCCTCTAATGGCCTGATTTCCAGATAAGAAAATAAATCCTACAATGGGCATGAGATCAGGAGATTAAGCACTTCTACCCCTCCCAGGAGCCACTCCTCCAGAGCAAACTGCAGATCTTCCCTGCCAAGCCCACCCTGCTTTTCTGAGTTCTGACAGAAGACTGCCTTTGCCTCCCACCAAGCCTGGCCTGATTCCTGTAACTTTTTCCTGGATCCTTCCTACCTCCTTGGACCCTGGCCCAAACCCTAAGCATGCTCTCTCTGACACTCTAGACAGTCTCCCTCTTTCTCCATAGCTCCTCCTCCCTTCTACCGTGCACTGAGCAGCTGGACCATAACTCAATAAGGTATCTTTTAAGCAGGGCATGGTGGTGCACACCTTTAATCCCAGCACTCAGGAGGCAGAACTCTGTGAGTTCAAGACCACCCTGGTCTACATAGTGAGTTCCAGGACAGCTGGAACTACTTACTTTATTTCTTCTTCTCCAAGTGGCCACATTGATTAAATCTCCCTCTGATTTTCACCATCACTCATTTCTTTAAATGGCACAGGTGGTGAAGTTTAGACTCTTGGTGCTGCAAAGCTAAGACTTTTGACCTAAAACTCTGGTTGAAATATAATCAGAGCAGACAGGGGAACGGTGCTAAAGACCTTGGAATCTCGTAACAGGTGAAGGAAGCAACAAGCTCTATGGAGCTATGAACTGCACTGTGTCCCACCCAGATTCACATGCAGCCCTAACCAGCAGTGATGATGGGTAAATTTCCTTCACGTGGAAAATATAAAACAAAATAAAATCTCCACCATTAAGAGAGCTTGCTTTCTGTCTTTCTTCACTGTGACATACAAGAAAGTGGCCATCCTGCAATGTAGAAAATACTCTCTCAACAGACAGCCAAATAGCACCTTGCTCTTGATCTTGGGCCTCCCATCCTCCAGAGCTGTGACAAAAATAATTCTGTTGTTTAAACTATTAATTCTGTCTTTGTATTATGACAGGTGAAGTTAACACAATAAGAAAAAGTGGGTAGCAAGACAGGCTCAGAGAAGCATGACTGTGTCAGGAAGGATTCTGGGACCCAGAAACTGACAAAAACCTTCATTTGGAATCCAACAGACCATCCTGAGGATTAGGGTAAAAATAAAATAAAATAAAATCAATCACCTATAACTGTCAAAGAAAAGTCTGCCCCATCAGAGAATCCTCCTTTCACTTTTGCTGTAAAAGTCCCTAGATCTGATGGGCGGGGCTCTTGAGCCAAGTGATTGTTTGAGCCTGCTCCTGCCCTGTGGCGTCTACTTACATTTTTCACTTTCAATAAACCTACACTTTCCTTACTATTCCCCTGTCTCTATTCTTTCTTTGAGACACAAAGCACTTGAATTCACATTGTGTAATAGGAGACCCTGAGAGACTCTCCAGTAACAAAACTATGTAAGATTATAAGATAACAAACAATATGGCTAATATGAAAAGAACAAAATACCCTTGAATGCCACCAACCAGCAGCCTTTGGATGCAAAAAGGGTTTCACTCGCACGTGGCTTTACTAGGCTCTACACACACACACACACACACACACACACACACACACACACACATACACGAGGCGGAAAGAAAACGAACTTCCAGAGGAATGCAGTGTTTTGCCTTTTCCATGTTGCCTTTCTTCTGTGCCACATGATGAAAGGGGAAAATTACCTTTGGGACAATTTTATAAGGACATTACCTCCCAAAGGCCTCATCTACTCATACTGTCTCCTTAGTGGTTAGTATCTCAATTTAGGAATATTGGGGAGACCACATATTCAGACCACTGTGAACATGAACTCACATAGGACATCAGTCCTGATCCTGAGGGTTACATATAGTGGAAAGAGAGAACCAATACCCACAAGTTGTCCCCGGACCTCCCCATATGTGCCATGGTACATCCCCTTCCCCTCAAATAAATAATAAAATAAAGACAGACATTTTTATTACAAATTAAGCAGCTAGTACTTGACAGTGCTGGTACTGCCTTCTAAATTCTACATGTCTTCTAAACCCACTTCTCTCCCATCTTTGTATTCCACAACACTGACTTTTTTTTTATTATTATTTATTTCTTTATGTGTATGAATGTACTGTCTGCATGTAGGTCTGTGCATCCGTGTCACGCAATGCCACGGAGTTCAGAAGAAGGTCTCAGATTCCCCTGGAACTGGAGTTCTCCTGGAATTGGAGTTACAGATGGTTCTCAGCCGCCATGTGGGTGCTGGGGATCAAACCCGGGTCCTCTGCAAGAGCGGTCGGTACTCCCAACCGCTAGGCCATCCCTCCAGCCCCCACTGACTTTTTACAATATGATGGAAATACATAGGCATCTTTGCATGCACTGGTCTGAGAATGCAGATCTATAAAATATGACATTTGTGAAAAGAAAGAATTAAGAAGAGCAGAACTCTCAGAAGAGTCCCCTCTGCTAGCAAGTTGTCTTTGAAATCATGATCAAAAGAAAGCAGGTACTGTACGTAATTAAGGAGCAGCTTTAGTAAAATAGGCAATTCACTGTCTCCTCTTGCTGACCAGGCAGGGGCAGGGGGAGGTTGGCAGAGGTGAGAAACCAGGTGCAAGGGAAATGCTATATAACACCTGTAGGTTGTGGTGCTTAATTTGGATTGTCAATTTAGATTATGAAATTGCTTAGGGCACAGCTTTGTCTGTGAGGGCATTTCCGGAGAGGATAATGGAGGTAACGGTAAGACCTGACCTGAATGTGGGTGGCAGCATCTCATGGGCTAGGATTCTGGACTGAATAAAAAGGGGAAAAGGAAAAAGCTGGCTAGGTGCCAGTCTTGACGTCTCTCTGTTTCCTGATCTTCCCAGATGTGAGCAAGCAGCTTCAAATTCCAACCACTATGACTTCTCTACCACAAGCAACTGTACACTCTTAAACTGTGAGCCAACATAAATTCTTTGTCTCTGAAGTTGCTCTCTGTCAGGTATTTTATCAGAGCCATGAGAAAAGGAACTCATATTACCAGTAAAGTGCATGTAGCAGTTGTGTTTAATAGTTGACATTCATGGCTATATGATGGCATTTTACATAAATCACATTATTAGATGCAGAATTTAAGAGTAACTGAATATGCTGTTAGGATAGACATACAATGTTTTGAAAGAAATCACCTAACAGATTCTTTATAACACACCTGTATCTCTCAGATATATACAGCTAAAAAGAGCTGTGTTCTTGGACCTCTATATTTAGGCATAATTTTCCCTTACATGCATTAAAATTGAGAAGCCTGCCATTGAGGGGAAGGTCATGATCTCTAGAGTAAGCCCTGATTATGTAGGGTATTATGGGAAGCTAGAAGATTCACATTACATATATAATACTGATTCTGAAACACAAGTATCAGGGGCTGGAGAGGTAGCCTAGTGGTTAAGAGCACCGACTGCTCTTGCAGAGGACCTGGGTCCGATCCCCAGCACCCACATGGTGGCTAAGAACTGTCTGTAACTCCAATTCCAGGAGAACTCCAGTTCCAGGGGAATCCGAGACCCTCTTCTGACCTCCGCGGCATTGCACGACACGGGTGCACAAACCTACATGCAGATAGTACTTTCATACACATACAAAAATAAACAAAAAATTTTAATAAATTAAAAAAACACAAGTATCTACCTGATAGATAATGGATTTGAACCTTTGAGGGTCAGTAGTATGATCTGATTTCTACTTCTATAAAACTAATAACAGAGAAGATTCTTTTTCTCAATATTTTATTATTTTTATTTTATGTGTATGAGTATATTGCCTGCATGTATGTAAATGCACCAATGTCATGCAATGCCCGAGGAGGTCAGAAGAGTGTGCAGGATCACCTGGAACTGGAGTCCTTGATGGTTGTTGGTTGCTGTGGGTGCTAGGAAGCAAACCCAGGTCCACTGCAAGAGCAGCCAGTGCTCTTAACCAATGAGCCATTTCTCTAGCCCCTGAAAATTCTTTTAACCGTGTAAAATTGCTTTTTTATTTTATTTATTTTTTATGTGTATGAATGTACTGTCTGCATGTAGGTCTGTGCACCCATGTTGTGCAATGCTGTGGAGGTCAGAAGAAGGCGTTGGATTCTCCTGGAACTGGAGTTAAAAATGGCTCTCGGCCACCATGTGGGTGCTGGGGATCGAACCCTGGTCCTCTGCAAGAGCAGTCAGCGCTCTTAACTGCTAGGCCATCTCTCCAGCCCCGTAAAATTGCTTTTTAAATAGCACAATTCACTTTTATGTTAAAGAAGTACTTGTATAATCAACTCTCCAAAGAAAAATAATTCTTATTCCTGTAAGAAATTTTTTTTATCTTTAGGTATGTGTATAGAAACAAGTAAATTCTGACAAAAGAAAAACTAATTTGCTTTGAAAACTATAATAGTCTTTTTATTTTTGAAAGCTTAGCACAACCAGACACATTTTTAAATACTTCTTGAAAGCACCAGAATGCCATTCCCTCAGTTTGTTATGACATTCATTTCTCACGTCATTACCTGAGCCCCTGGGTTTACAGACACTTTCCACCTAAGTACATTTATTACAATGCTGATTTAAGCAGGGTAGACAGCAGGAAACCATGTGGGATCCCATTTACACAAATATACACAATGTGTAGCTGGGCACTTTTATTCCTTAACAACAGTAAGCATAACCATTATTTCCAACATAACAAAAAAGGACATAGCTTATACTGACTTTAAATTTATTTTTATTTTATGCATATGAGTATTTTGCCTGCATGTATGTACGTACACCCATGCATGCAAGACCACGAGATCAGAAGAAGGCTGTAGATCATATGGAACTGGATTTCCAAACAGTGGTTAGCCACCAGATGGGTGTTGGGCACTGAACCTGGGTCCTCTGTAAGAGTAACTAGTGTTCTTAACCACTGAGCCATCCCTCTAGCACCTCTACTGTCTTTTTTAAAAGTTGGTTTAAAAAAAAATATATATATATATAAAATATATATATATATATATATATATATTTTTAAAGTTGGTTTTAAGCTAAGGTCCAAGTGGTAGGATTACTTTAAAACTTTCTTTAAAATCTAACTAAAAATAAAAAGGATAGCCAGGCATGTTTGGCTCACTTTTAATCTCAGCACTCAGAGGCAGAACCAGGTGGATCTCAGTGAGTTCAAGGCCAGCCTGATCTACATAGTAAATTCCAGGCCAGCTGAGGCTAGAGGGAGAAGAAAGACCCTGTCTCAAAAGGGCAAAAACATAAATAAATAAAAATAAAAACAAAACTAAACTAAAACTAAAAAGGATTAAGGAAAAGAGCATGTCATCTTAATGCAAGAACATCAGATGAATACTTTGTGTTACAAGGAGGTCATTGTTGAAGCAACACGTTCCTGTTGATCCTCTTCACCTTTCTGTTATTTCATCCATGATACTGTCTTTTTAAAAGCCAGAAATAGATTTAATAAATAAAGAATACAGCACAGAGAAGTAAAACTAGTAAGGACTGAAGGCTGTTTTTCCTTTAAATCATTGTTTGTATATGAAGAGAGTGATATTCTCATTATCTAAGATAGCTTTCCTCTAGAGCTTCAACTTCTCCCAACTATTCATTATTCTTTCTGACAGTCAATGACAGCCTAAACAAAGCAAAATTAGATCATCTGAAAAGTAAACATTCAACAAACCAAAACAATAATAACCACCAAAACTAGAAGGAAATCCAAATTGAGAAATACAGCACCTGAGGCAAACTTTTTTTTTTATGTGTACGAGTGTACTGTCCGCATGTAGGTTGGTGCAACTGTGTCGTGCAATGCTGTGGAGGTCAGAAGAGGATGTAGGATTCCCCGGGAACTGGAGTTAAAGACAGTTCTTAGCCACCATGTGGGTGCTGGGAATCAAACCCAGGTCCTCTGCAAGAGCAATAAAATAAATAACAGCTCTTAACCACTGAGCCATTTCTCCAGCCCAGAGGCAAACTTTAAATAATAAATAAATACCTTGACTAAAATACACACACCACTGAAGCTGAAAGCAGAAGAGTGGTAATTTTGTAACTGCATTCTGCAGTGCCTTAGCTACTGAGGGAAGCGATGTGACAAGCCGTCTTGGCAAGCAGGGGTTCAAACTTCCAGCCTTGCTCCAACCAGACTACCTTCTCTTTCACCAACTTTAAAGATTAAGCTTCTAAATAGGATTTTATTTATTTATTTATTTATTTAGTTAGTTAGTTAGTTAGTTTTTTTCAAGACAGGGTCTCCCTGTAGTCCCAGCTGTCCTGGAACTCACTCTGTAGACCAGGCTGGCCTTGAACTCACAAAGATCCACCTGCCTCTGCCTCCCAAGTGCTAGGGTTAAAGGTGTGCGCCACCACGCCCAGCCTAAATAGGATTTTAGTTGAAGGAAATGTACGTACAGTGTTAAAACTAAAACTTGGGGTGATGGAGCTGAGTAGGAATAAAATATAGGGGGCTGGAGAAATGGCTCAGTGGTTAAGAGCACTGACTGTTCTTACATAGGACCCAGGTTTGAGTCCCAGCACCTACTTGGCAGCTAATAACCATTAGATGCCCTTTTTTGACCTCCATGGGAATTGCATGACCCAGGTACATTTACATATATGCAGGAAATACAGTCATTCATACACACAAAATAAAGAATAATAAAAAATAATGATATATGTGTACATAAATGTCACAAACTCATTACCTTATATGCTACCTAAAAGACATTAGTGAAATAAACCTAAAATCTAAAGAAAAAAAAAAAAAAACACTGCTTTAGAAATGCCTTTATAGGCCAAAAAAGGCACTTATAATTTATTAGCTAAAAACCTAATTACAAAACAGTTTGATCCCATTTTTATTATACAGATATAGAGATAATTACAAAAATGATTAACAGTGGTTATTTTCTTTCTAATGAGGTGAATAATAGATGGCTTTACATATATTATTCTGAATATTTCTAACTGCTAAAATGAGCATGCTTTTTTTAATATATCTTGCATTAAGATTTTACATGTTAGACTAGAAGGGCTGTCCATTATACTTTTTCCTCCCTTTTGCACAGTTTATTAAGAAATAATTATGGGGCTGGAGAGATGGCTCAGCAGTTAAGAGCACCAACTCCTCTTGCAGTGGACCCAAGTTCCATTCCCAGCACCCACATGTACTTTGTACTAATAACACATCTCAGTCCACAGTATTTTAGACCATTCCTTTGTTTTGGTGTAGGCTTTTGGAGACAGGGTCCTACTAGGTAGCCCAGGAGGGCCTTGAGCTTGCAGGCCTCCACCCTCAAGCTCCCAAGTACTAGGGTTAGAGGCATGTGCCAAAACAAGTAGCTTCAGACTAGATACGTGCAAAGCCACTTGCACTTAATAGCTGGCATATCAAATAACTTTACTCCACAACATTTTAAACAGATAAAGGCAGTGTCTTCTCTTAGTTCTGTTTGGCGGTAAAGAAAGACAAAATCATGAAATTTTCAGGTAAATGGATAAAACTGAAACTGTTATACTAAGTGAAGTAACACAGGCTCGGGGGCTGGGGGGACAACATATATTCTCCCTCATGTGTGGATCTTAGCACCAAATCCTTATATATGAGTATATATTCTGATGTAACTGTAGGAACCAGGAAAATGGAAAGGAACCGGGGTGGTAAAGGGAAAGAAGGAACCTGAGAGAGAAACAATAGGAGACAGGTGTTACTAAGGGAAAAAATGGGTAAAATGGGGGTATTTAAATGGGAGGGGGAACTATGGGGGTAAAGGGGAAGAAGGAGCTCAGGAGAGGTGGAACCACAGAAGCCAGGAATTATCAAGGGAAAATGGGGAGACTTTATATGGGGAGGGCCTGCAGGGAGGACCAGACAGGGAGAGAGGAAGAGCAGGGATAAATAATGCCTAGTGAGTGTAAAAAATCAAAGGGAAGCATATTAATCCAAAACTATACTGAAAAATTACTGTACAATATCTCTACATGAGTCCATGTGTATAGCTGAAGGCTACATAACAAGAAACAGAGCCAGACAGGAGAAATCTTTCTTTCAATTGTTGGCCAGGTAGTTCAAGAGACTCCCAAAATTACACAGGCTATTGCCACAGCCCTTGATTCCCTACCGGAACTTGAAGGTTAGATCCTAGTGCTGAAGACAGGACATACTTTGGACACAGGATCTGAAGCAATGGAGCTGGAACTGACCTGCAAGCCACATCCACTGAAGGCCAGCTCTCAAAGCTTTGGAGAGCACTATACAAGCTATTAAAGGAGAAAAGCAATCGATGGTCCAACCCCAACTTTAAGGCCTAATAACCACATCAATGATCAGCAAACGACATTGGTGCAGATTATCTTGGGGGTAGTCAACAGCTACCTATTTGGACTTAAAGCCCACTCAATGGAAGGAAACTCATGTGTGGCACTGTAAACATAACACACATGGCTGGAGAGGTCATAGATCTTAGCGAAAACCCCAAGGCTGTCACATCCTTGGACAAATGTAATTTCTTAACTATGAGCAAAATATGGATCCTTATATTTGCAGACAAGTATCCCAGTCACCACTCATCAAAGAAGCTTCTTTTGCAACAGACAGAGATTATAACATGATTCCACCTCTGGTCATACAGAGACTGTCTATGAATTGCCCAAGCCTAAGCAGTACAATTACAATGCAACCTCTACACTTAAGGCTCACAGAACATAGAATAAGTAAAGAGAACACTAATGCACCTTTCAGTTCCCAGCAATGAGGCTCTCATATGCAACAGAGGGCCAGGAACACAAAATCTCACAAATGGCCAAAGTGTAGAGAATAAGAGTCTGCAGAGTATGGATCTTTAGACAGGATTCCCATATTAAACTCCACTTACCCAGGCTCTGGGACCATTGCAGAAGAGGAGGCAGAAAGACTGTAAGAGCCAATGGAGGAGGTGCATGACCATATGGAAATAAGAGTCCTACAAGCTCCTGGGACTTTGCTCCTATTAACCACAGCAATCATCATGAGCAAGACCCAAGCAAACTCAAGCAGACAAAAACCCACCACAAAACTGTGGAAATGGGAAGGGGGCCACAATCTTAGTCAAAGAATTATTGGCAGCTGATTACTGCTGGATGAGGAAGAGCTGATTTTCTTAAAGGGAGGGACTCTAAATAGGCTGACTAGATTCCAGTAGATGAATTTGCACTAAGGAACATCTGGGGACACTAACTTGGACTTGACATCATAGACCTGAACATACATGACAGAATATATTAATACCAGTGGGGGGTGGGTAATAAAAAGGTGCCAAAGGGATATCAAGTTGATTAAGATGCTCTGTATGACATACACAAAAATTCAATAAAAACAAATTCAATAAAAACTACCAAAAAAGTTTTTTAGGGAGCTGGAGAGATGGCTCAGCTGTTAAGAACACTGGCTGTTCTTCCAGAAGACCCAAGTTCCAATCCCAGCACCCATATGGCAGCTAACAATGGTCTGTAACTCCAGTTCCAGGGGATCCAACACCCTCTTCTGTCCTCTGTGGGCTCCGCATGACACAGGGGCACCTACATACATGCAGGTACTATATACTTATATATAAAATCAAAATATGAAACACCCTGATTACTCCTATCTGATTCTTGAAAAAAAATAAATATAAAAAAAAGAATATAATTCATCAAAAAAATAAAAACATTTTAGGGAGCTAGAAAAAGAGCCTAAATGTTAAAAATATGTACTGCTTTTATAAGTAAAATTTCTAGTACCCATGTTGACTGGCCCACGGCCACCTGTAACTCCAACTCCAGAGGGATCCAACACCTCTGGCCTCTGTGGACACCTACACTCATGTGCACATACCCACACAGAGACAAACATGCATGCACATAATTTAAAATAAAAATAAATTTTTATAAAACATCTTTAAAAAGCATTCCATATTCCTTCAATAATTCCAATTTGTTCTAGTGCTAATTAGCCTCTAGATTTATTTCCCGTCAAAGGCAGACACTAAGTCTGGCCACATCTCATTCCTAAGTTTTCTGTGAATAATTCTATCATCCTGTCTAAATTATTTCTCTCCTTCATACAGCAGCAAAAATCCCACCACATATGAGAATGTGGTTATCAACAAGTCCTGTAGCAGAGATCACCTACACCAGTGCTTAGTTGCAGGATCTACTGAAAATTTTAATTCTGTATTTACTTTGAATTTGAATTTCCTGAGAATAAAAGTCATGGCTTATGTATTAGTCACTTTTCTGCTACTGTGATAAAACCACCATGACCAAGGGAACTTATAAAAGCAAGAGTTTATTTGAGCTTACGATTGTTGACTGAAGGTTCCAGGGAATTAGAGTCCATCCTGTCAAGGAGGTACAGTGGCAGGAGCTGGAGCAGAAAGCTGAGTGAATACAGGAAGCAGAGAGAGCAACTGGAGACTGGAAAGGCTTGTTGGACTCTCTAAGCCCGCCCCCAGTGACATACTTCCTCCAGCATGGCCACACCTTCTAAAGCCTACCAAAACAGCGCCACCAACTGGAGACAAAATGTCTGGATACTTGAAGCTTATAGGGGACATTCTCATTCAAACCGCCACAGCTTATATTTATATTTCTAATGTTACCTCATATTTTAAACATATTAAATGAAAACGCTAAAACTGGAAAGTATCATTGAGGGGCTGGAGAGATGGCCTAGTGGTTAAGAGCGCCGACCGCTCTTGCAGAGGACCCGGGTTCGATCCCCAGCACCCACAAGGCGGCTGAGAACCGTCTGTAACTCCAATTCCAGGAGAACTCCAGTTCCAGAGGAATCCGAGACCCTCTTCTGACCTCTGCGGCATTGCACCACACGGGTGCACAAACCTACATGCAGACAGTACACTCATACACATACAAAAATAAATAAAAATTTTAAAAAAGATAAATTTAAAGGAAGAACTTTCTAATAATCATGGACATTAATAGTGGAAAGGAATTGGCTTAAGCCATTAGAGTTTTATTATAAAAGTATTCACAGAGGCTGGGCATGGTGGTGAACGCCCTTAATCCCAGCCCCGGGAGGCAGAGCCAGGTGGATCTCTGTGAGTTCAAGGTTAGCCTGATCTATAGAGCGAGCTCCAGGCCAGCTGGGATTAAAGGGAGACAATATCTCAAAAAAATACAAAAAAAAAAGTATTCACAGAGAAGAACCTACTTGTTTGGGCTATGCTAACAGAGAAGTTATAAATCAAGTGAACAGTAGATTTATAATATCTAAATACCACCATATTTTAATATTCTGTACAAAAAAACTAATGTGTAAAAATCTAAATGTATGATACAACTGTGACTTCAGGTTCTAATCCATCAGTCTGGTAAATAGATAAATAATTGGGTAATTATTTAAAACCTGATTATATTCCATTTCACTCAAATATGAAGTTGTATTTGACAAATTTTGTTTGTTTTGTTTTGTTTAAGAGAGGATTTCACTGTGTAGCACAGGCTGGTATGGAACTCTTCCAGGAAGAAACCCCTTTGTGACCAGCCAGCCCAGGCCAAGGACCCACCTCCTAACCCTTACCAAGGCCTGTCTCTTCTTTGGTACAAGGCCTGAGTGTAAAGAAAGCTTTTCCAGCCAAAGGCTAATCCTGTCCAGAATAGGGCTGGTACCCAGGGCTCTCCCACCCAAGGCCACAACCTCTACACACACAAAGGGAAGGTTCCAGAGGTCCCGCCCCTGACAGGGGCTCTCCAGCACCCCCTGTGCTGTGCACTGGCTCAGCTCAGTGTACTTCAGGTGACTTGAGAGGCCTGAGAGTGACTGGATGTTAAGCACCCCTGAGGGAAATGAGTCATGCAGGTAAGAGCACCTGGGATCTAGCGTGCCCTTCCATGCAGTCACTGTCACAGATGCCTACGAGGGACTCATCGGCAGCAAAAGCATTACTTTTCTTGTCTGAGTTTCTGTGCTTGTTATTAGCTGTCAAAGGGCAACGATGGTGACATTCACTCCATAATGAACATCTTCTTCTTTATGAGAGCATGTTAACTCTGCCAGTCTGATTGGAGATCTGTTTCCTCAGCTGGTAATAGGCTAAAGAACCAAAGAAATAAAATGTTCCAGCAGGTAGGAGCCCCATTTTGCTCTCAATGCAGACACAACTAGGTTCCAGCCACTGGCCTGCCTCAAGCTAGCTTTGTGACCTTAATATGTCCACCTCTTGGTGCAGTTCTGTGTACAATAAAGCTAAGCCCCCCACTTGTGTAGATGACTACTGAGGCAAATAAATGAAAAAGCAGCTAGCACAGGATGAAGTCCAAGCAAGTAATTAACTCCCTGTCACTGAGTGGCAGGTGAATCCTACCACCACAGAATTGTCATCAAGTACAGAAGTAAAGTCTCAGGCTAGATCAAGGTGGAAATGTGAGGCTCAATTCAGGCTTGAAAGATGAGGTATGATGGGGCTGGAGAGATGGCCTAGCAGTTGGGAGCGCCGACTGCTCTTGCAGAGGACTGGGTTTCGATCGCCAGCACCCACATGGCGGCTGAGAACTGTCTGTGACTCCAATTCCAGGAGAACTCCAGTTCCAGGGGAATCCCGACACCCTCTTCTGACCTCCCAGGCATTGCAAGACATTGGTGCACAGACCTGCATGCACACAGTACATTCAAATAAATAAATAAATAAATAAATAAAAAGATAAGGCACAAATAAGTGCTGTAGATCAGGCTAGGTCAGGACAGAGACTCCCTAAGGAGGACTTTTGGTGTGGAATCTAAAAATCAAAGGAAAAGAGAAGAATCAGGGACCTGGGTGGCTAAATCCAGAGAAGTCAGGGCTCCACCAGAAGCAGGTCCAAGGATAAAATGAGCTGATGGCTGCTCGGGGTTACAAAGGGCTTAGTATCCAGGGTTAAAGGAGAACTGCAGGAGTGAGCTGAGGGGTTCTGGAGACTGCTGAGCTTTGACTACCAAAGACAATGTAGCAAAACTGAATTGCTTTAAAAAAAAAAAGGGGGGGGAGTGAAATATCCAGGAGTTTCCCAAGAAAAAAGGACTCTATCCAGCTACAAACTGGAGGTAGCAACTCAGACAGGGAAGAAACAAAACCAGCAAAAAAACAGCAAAAAGGGGCTGGAGAGATGGCCTAGCGGTTAAGAGCGCCGACCGCTCTTACAGAGGACCCGGGTTCGATCCCCAGCACCCACATGGCGGCTGAGAACCGTCTGAAACTCCAATTCCAGGAGAACTCCAGTTCCAGGGGAATCCGAGACCCGCTTCTGACCTCCGCGGCATTGCACGACACGAGTGCACAAACCTGCATGCAGACAGTACATTCATACACATACAGAAATAAATAAAATTAATAAAAAAAAAAAAAACAGCAAAAAGCCATAAGAAAATCCACATGCCTTTAATACTAGCACTTGGGGAAACAGAAGCAGGGAGATCTCTGTGAATTGCAGCTAAAGGTATGTGGTGAGACCTTGAAGAGAGAGAGAGAGAGAGAGAGAGAGAGAGAGAGAGAGAGAGAGAGAGAGGAATTTCTGTCAGAAGTAAATGACTAAGCCAAATAAGGGAGTATACAGATTTAGGTCAGCCTGGGTTACATAGGAAAGTGTTTCTGAAGGAAGTAGCCTATGAGATGAGCCTAACCCAACACTGGAAAGGGGGGTTAACAATACAGAAGAATGCAACACCAGCTGAAGAACTGTCAACTAACACAGACTTGAGGAAGCAAATGGAAGCCACAGCAGCACCAGCAAACTGTAAGAAGAGTTTGTGCTGGAGCTGCAACACTTGCTGTAATCAGCTCTGAAACTAAGGAGGGGAATGCCTGGGGCTGGTAACTCAATAGCGAAGAACTTGCCATGGATTGGTTGTGCACCTTTGAGCTCCCACTGGTATGTGGAACTGTAATTGGACTTGGGACTTTGAGGAGGTAATATTGGGTCTTGCCCTTTTGACAGGATTTTGGCATTAAGAGAAGGAGAGAAAGGCCTCCTGAACACAGAAAGTGGTAGTATCTGCTCTCCAGGAATGATGTCCTCACCAGAATCTGATGATGCACCCTGACCAAGACTCTCAGCCTCCTACTGAAAGTTTACATATCTGCTGCTTAACTATCCTGATTTCTGGTATATTGCTATGACAGCTTGAGGGATAGACCAAGACAACTGAAATAAGAGACAGTGAGCATTTTCTCATAGATGCCAGGCCCTGCAACTTGAACCTCCCACTCCAGTATTCATTTCTATAATGCCAGCAGTACAGACTAAAAATGGTTCATATTCTCATCTTTTCAATTCAAAGTTTATTCTACTTCCCAAAATAATGGAAAAGAGTCAGCTTCCATGTCAATTCATTAAAGCTGATTTGAAATTACAATAGTCATCACTGTGTGGTTTAAACAGAATGAAACAGTATTACATTCTAGCTACATTTCCTTACTTCTTCCCATACCAATAGCTTAGGCGTTCAACCAAAGGTAATCTGAAATTGTGTGGAATATGCACAAGATATCTTTAAAAAGAATAATGAAAATTTTAGTAGCAAATTATTGTATGCTATTTTGAGGACTTCTAGTATCTTTGTTAACTGAATGGTAGAGCTATCCATTTGTAACTTTCTAAATTTGCAGGAAGGCACCTTAACAATATTTCAACTATACTATCATGATATAAAGTTTTGGAGGTTTGTTTTTTGCTTGTTTGCTTGTTTGTTTGAAACAAGGTCTCATTATATATCCCTGGCTGGCCTCATGCACTATGTGCTATGTAGACCAGCCTGGCCCCAAACTCACAAAAATCCCTCTGCCTGTGCCTCCCAAGTGCTGGGATTAAAGGTATGCACCATCATGCCCAGAAAGACTTAATTATTTTTATTTGATGTGTGTATTTGCCTGCATGTCTGTAAGTGCACTGCTTTATTTCATATAAAAAATAAAAAGATTTTGCTCTTCACAAGATCATAGTATTATTTTTGTGACCTCTGTTTTGATTCAAACATTCAGTTCAATAAGGCAGAAACTCGTTTGTGAGAAATAATCATTTCAAAGAAAAATTTTTCTGGGGCATTTCCGTTTAACTGTTGATATGGTACCATGCAAATTCACTTAACATTCTTTGTCCTAAGGCAGAAGAGTTGATGATATGTGTTTCAGTATAATAGAATTTCCTGTAAGAAAAAAAACCTCTTAGAAAGCTTTTTTAAAAATGCCACACAGTAATGTATTAAGCATGCCACAAACAATTTACTTGTTACACAGACTGAAATATTCCCTTCAGTAATATCAACCTTTCTTTTTCTCTAGGGAAGATCTACCTGACAGACTGTCTGAGAAGAGTACTGCATAATAAACATGGAATCAAAAGGGGTACTTAGTTAGTTGTGCTTAACATCTAGTGACAACTATCAAAATGGATTAGTCATTTAACCATTAAAACCATCATGGTCAAAGTCTTTTCTCTCTTGGGCAGGACTAGATAGACTGCAAATATTGGGGAATTCTCAGATCTTTTTTTTTCCAAATAAACATTCATCTTTCTTGGAGAAACAGAATTTGTATTCGGTGTATTAATTACATTTTCATTGTTGTGACAAAATACCTGACTAAAGCAACTTAAGAAAAGAAGTCTGTCATGGCGGCAGAAACAAGGCAGCGAGCATGTGAGGAGGGAGCTGCTCATCTGTCCGCCATCAGGAAGCAGAGGCAGTGCCGAGGGGTGAAAGCCGGCCTTTGTCTTTTTATTCATTCTGCGACTCTGACCCATGGGATGGTGCAGCCCATATTTAGGTTGAACCTTCCAACCTCAATTAACCTAAATCCAGGAATTTCTTAGAAGACATGCCCAGAAGTTTGTCTCCTAGGTGATTCTAGCTCCTGTCAAGGTGACAATCATTATCAACCATCATGCTTGGTAATCATATCATTGGAGTAGAAACAGTAGGAAGTACGTAGTGCTAGACATCAGGAGCCCTAGCTCTGCTGCTATGTACATCTCGGTCAGCAAGGGCCTCGAGTGGTCAGCTTCACTGTAATCTTTATAATTAGTGGAGTAGTTTAGGGAATTGCTCAAGTGCAGCCTTAATGTCTTAAAATTCAGAATTCTACCCTGAAAAGGTTAAAAGTGTTTTACTACTTCAGTGTCAGTAATCTATTGACATTTCCCACAAATGGCTGTGAACAAAGCTCAGAAACTTAAAAAATCAAAACTATGGATTTCTAGGGAATTATCTTACTTCCTCTTGAGTTTATTATATGGCCTGAATTATTCTGACAGCTGACTGCACCTTCAGACAGCTCAGCAGGTTCACTTGTGACTTTTGGCAGAATACCAGTGAATGATATTCTGTGGGAATACCATTCACTGGTATTGAAATGGTTCTCTGTGGGAAGCACCAAGACAAGTTCAACCTCTGATCAGGGAATGGCTTTCTTCCTCAAAAGATTGACCCTGCAGGGCCCAAAGTCAAATTCAGAAGCAATGACAGGCCCATTCTGCCCCTTAGCAAAGGAAAAGCACCCTTTTCACACTAGGCAAGCCCTGGCATAGTTTCAGTTCTGTTGATAACTGTGAACTGCGAGTCAGCTGGATGCTGTTATTTCCTTCTAAGTCTGAGCCACTTCTGAACAAAAAAGCTTATTCTTTCCCCCTCGTCTCTTGCAAATGCTGACTTCTCTGTAAGCAAAACCCCTCAGTGACTCCAGATAAAATAACAGCATGCAAAGATTTGAACCTCAAGCCCCTTGGCTACTATTGGTACAGATCAAGAATGACAGGAGATTAATAGTCCTTTGAAATCAGATCCTAGCCAGAACAGCTGACCTGCAAATTCTAACAACGGTCCAGTGGACTAAAGACAGAGCAGGTCATATTGGGAAGACAGTGTTTTTGTTGTCAGATGTAGAAGATTTCTGGGGTAGGGTGGACAGGAAAGTTCCTGTTTGTCAACACCCCAGCTGCTCTTGAACAAAAGCCTTCATATGAATGAGAGGGTGGCCAGGGAGAACTTCCTAGTGAAACACACTTTGAGTCCAAGAGAGACTTCAAGCTGGAAGGGACAGGAACCCAAAGCCGAAGGAATCCCCAGGCTGATAGAAAGCAGAAATTTTTTAAAGATATAAACCAAGTTGGCTTCCAAATTGTGCATAGCACATATCCTACACACTTTGCTTAATTGGTTTACTTCATATAAAAACACCAAACAATGTCATGCAGTAAGCTTTAGTATAAATAAAAAGAGGATGTTTCTAAAAGGTTGCCGTTCATTAACCAACACAAAAATTTACACAAAGAATCTACAAAGAACAAGGAAAATCATCCGACTCTGGATTCAGACAGGCTCATATTTAAAACTCTTTCACTTACTCTTTCGCTTAGCAAGTAGATTATAGTGAGTTACTTAATTTTCTGAGCTTCTTTCCTCACATGTAAAATGAGGGTATCTTCTACCTCATATGACTGCTATGAGAATTTAATGGGCATAAGCAAACAAATGAAAACGTCAAATCCTTAACAGACTATCTAGACCACAAATGTAATCAATAAAGCAACATTTCCTTCTCATTTACCTATATATTCAAAATACTCTAGTACTGTTAAAAATACTAGACAGAAATTTAGATTATGATATCATTCTCCTGTGTGTGTGTGTGCATGCGCGTGTGCGTGTGTGTGTGGTGTGCGCACGCGAGTGTGTGCGTGTGCGTGTGTGTGTGTGTGTTTGTGTTTGCTACCAATAGGGAGAAAGAGTATCAGAAATGTTTTAAAGATTATAACCACGTATATGTTGGCAATTATGTTATTTTACCCTTCTGTACTTGCAAAGTACTGATTACTCTGTTAATGATATTTTAAAGAATTGTGGGCAGAAGTTGCAGGAGAAATCTCCATATAGTCCTTTTAATTGTGCTGTAAACCTAAAAGTGCTTTTTTTTTAAATATACTCTGTCATCTGGTATATGTGTGGAGTGTATATATGCATATTTTGGAGTAGTATAAAATTAAAGGAAACAACAAAAGACTTGTTCAAAGATCATACCCAAACAGTAAACTTCTACATTAAAAAAGTTAAAAAAGACTAAGGAAAAGATGCAAGATGGGACTCAACATGTATGGCAGAATGGGGGGGCATGAATGGCGGAATGGGTCTAAATTTGAATGGGAAAGGTAGTGAATGCTCAATAATTTTTTTTTAATGTGATAACCTTTGGTGAGATAAATTTATAGCTTAATAAGTATATAATTGGATTTTAATTCCAGCACTCTAGAGGCACAGCCAGGTGGATCTCTGTGAGTTTAAAGCTAGCCTAGACTATGTAGCAAGTTCCAGGCCAGCTGGGGCTATAGGGAGACCCTGTCTCAAAAAAGACCAAAAAAACCCCAAAGTATATAATCACTGTAAACATTTTCCTAGAGGTCCCAGTATTTTTAAAGTATTTGATTCATAATGACAATATATTAGAAATTAACTAGTGGTAGAAAAGGGGACTGAAAATAAATAAATAAATAATAAATAATAAATAAATAAACAACCCTTTTAAAAAAAAAGCTGGGCGTGGTGGCTCACACCTTTAATCTCAGAACTCATGAGGCAGAGCTAGGCAGATCTCCGTGAGTTCAAGGCCATCCTGGTCTACATAGTAAGTTCCAGGACAGCTAGGGCTACAGGGAAACCAGGTTTCAAAAAAGACAGTTGGGGCTACAGGGAGACCCTATCTCGTAAAGATAAAAAAGAAAAAAAAAAAAAAACCCAAAAGAAAAAAAGAAAAGAAAAGGAAAGGGGGACTGAAGCAACAAATTAAACAAATTAAATTACATTTAATTTTTTCATTTAATCTTTAGAATGTCTTGATAATAGAGTGTTTAATTTTCATCTAACATGTTTGTCTTATTAAGACCAATATGGAATTAGAAATCAGAAAATTCTGCTTTATTATAAGTATATAGTTCTTTCAAGGCCTTGTCTTTTTTTTTTTT